>CM024650.1:141792-202452 GCA_014182695.1 Eucalyptus albens | reverse complement strand
GTTTTAGCGGGCCTTTAGGGTGCTGTGATGTCCAAAATTATGGGATGGACTGATGTAATGGTTTCAGAATCCATGCTTCTCTTCAGATTTCCAACACTCATGTTTTTTCAGCCAAAAAATGGCTGGAAAGGGAATTTTCTATGGAAAAACGTGGAATTTTCTCTGTGGAATCTTCATGTTCTTGTTTTAGCGGGCCTTCAGGGTGCTGTGATGTCCAAAACGATGGGACAATTGATGTAATGCTTGGGTAATCCATGTTTCTCTTCAGATTTCCACTCATTCGACTGTCTGAAATATTTCCTGTGGTAGGCCATGGAACAAAAACTGCGCAGAAAAACAGAGAAACGTCGCGATGGCTAATTTTTTGCCAATTTATGTGCACTTTTGCTTTGATTTTGAGTTGGAGACCCTTGACAACTTCTACACAAGGTTATGGTCATTTTAAAAAGAAAGAAGTTGAAGTGTACAGATAGATAAGTCCATCCATCCCCTTTCATTAAAGCAAAGCTCGCAAGGAGATTGCGATGCACCTAAACGAGTAAGACAAGAATCAAGCTAACACCCTTTAGTCAAATGCTAAACCAACAATAAGAACTTGAAATTAAATTACTATGCACAACACCACCTTGATATTCCCAACTGCTTTAATAGCAGCAACAATCATGTCTTGGTCCTTCACTTGTGCTCACCCCACAGCAGAGATTACCACATCTACTTGCTTAATCACAATAGACTCTCTTGATTGTATATGTCTCCCTGAGAAACAAATAACTAAGAGCATGGACAAACGATCAATGAAGACGGCAATCATCCGCAAGATTTGTCTACACAACAAAGCACAATCACGTAGCTATAGCTGTCTCAGAAACAGCTAAAGCATATCGAAGTTTCCACAAGACTTTTTTCTGAAAATGTGCACGTTCACATCATCATGCAAAGCTGAAATTTGGTTAGGCATTTGTAAGAGGAGAGGAACGTGATTTCTGATTTCAACCATGCACAAAGATAAAATATCAGAGAAGGGAAAGAAGAACGCCATATCGTAACGTGACTCCATCAACTCGATCAAGTGAGAGATAGATATAAAAATCAACTCCGATCCTACTGATAAACACATTTCTCAGAACGGCGAACGAACGCAACCGCATGGGAATAACTACTCACCTGGAATATATTGATGCATGAGCTATTGAAATCTTCAACCATTTCAGCCTTGGTGGGGTCGGAGAGAGTGGATTCCCTCACGAGAGCGAAGGTAGGGTGACCGGACTTAGCACTCACCTTCATGACGAACTTTCTGATGTATCTAGTGCCTCCGATCACTAGCACTTTGCTCTTTTCGGCCATCTCGAAGGATTCTTTTACAGCGGAGGGGCGGTTCTTCCCAGCGAACTTGCTTTGTCTCGTGCTGCAACTGTTGTTGCCCGGTACCACGCATTGAGATGAATCGTCATTTTATTTTTATTCTAAGAGGGCATAATTGTCTTTTCGGTGAATTGACTTTCCCACCACCATCATCCTTCGCTCAGAAAATGAGTACACACAAAAGTGGACAACGAAAGGCGGAAGAAATTTACGGTGGAGAATGAGTACATGATGTGAAATTTTTTGAAATAACAACTTGACTTACCAAAAGTTGTCTAAAGTTGATCGAGAAAATTGATTATTGTGTCGACCAAACCTCCATTGAGATAGAAAAGAAATCAATAGTTCTGATTTATGATAGGTTGCGTGTTCTTTACAAAATTTAAAAATGATAACTGTGATATCCTGAAATTCGACCCCGTTTCGATAAAGTGAAATGAGCATTTTGTCGACGTACTTATGGTCCTTTTTTCTTGGAGTTGATCACTCACGAGTTAACTAACCTATTGGGTGAAATCGTTAAGGGATGTATCTACAGTAAAATCCGTAAAAGCTACTCAATTGGTTGGATTTGACTAAAATCATGTCTGATCGATTCTAACCATGAAATTTAAATTGGTTTTGGGAATCGAATATTCGAGCGTGTCACAATTCATTTTTAGGATCTCGTCTCATCGTCCATCAAATTATTGACGAGTCCGAAATTTCAGGAAAGAAATTATCGGAGCAAAAAATTGAAGACCAAAAGAAAATAGAAAGGGAAAGAGAAAAGAAATAAAATAAGATTAATGGTATTATTTTATTTCTCTCTCTTCCTCTCTCTTCTTTTCCCTCTCTCTCTCTCTCTTTCTCTCTCTCTTCACTCTCCTCTCCCCTCCCCCTTGTGCGGACACCCCCACCGACCGAATGCCTTGCTATCTCCCATCTTTGCTTTTCTTTCTACCTTTGACTTTTCAAACCCCCATTTTCTCTCTTATCTTTATCTCTTCTCTCCCCTCTCTCTTCTCCCCCACGTGACCAACTTCTTCTCCCCCTTCCTTTCTTGTTCATGAAAACCAGATGCAGAAGAAGAAGCTAAGACAGTAGCAACTCGCCGAAGCTGTCGCTGCCGCCCACATTGCCACCCTTACGCCCATCGCTCGCCACCGTTCAGCTGCTTACGCGACGCCATGTGTTCAACCGCAGCCCCTCGCGCCCAGGGGTTCTCCCCCGCGCGACCCAGCCCTGTTTTGCCTCTATCCAGCTGCGTTTAGCCATCTCCAGCCGCCGCCCAGCTCCGTCCAGCCACCGTTCTGACCCACCGAAGCTTCCTTCGCCCTCCGCCGGCCTCCCCTCGCCGCCTTAGCCACCGAACCAACTTCGACCAGCCTAGATCGGCCGCTGGTTAGTGGGTATCTAGCCAGTTCGTGGTCGGTTTTGGGCCATTTCTGTGGCATCCTGAAATTCTTTGCCAGTCAATAGGGGTGCTCCAATTAATGTCTTGTATTGAGATCTATGGCTGAGTTTAAATGGATAAATCTTACAAGAAGATGACTTATCTTTGGCCATATGTATCGTGAATTAGAATCTATGGATTTGTGATTTTAAGTGTTTAGTTATTTAATTTTACCCTATAGTACTTTATTCGAATAAGGATTTAATTAGTATTTAAAAAGAAGGTTAAAATTTGATTTTAATTAGGTTTGGGCCTTAGGCCCAATAGCTTGGACTCTTGGTGGGCCAAATGGCCGGCCCATTGAAGCTCAAGGAGTGGTGGCCGTCAACCAAGGAGGGGAGGAGTGGCCGGCCCACTTCTTCCAAGCCCAAGCCCATCTTGCATGAGTCTTGCCAAATGGCAAAAAGGAAGGTTCCATGCATTGGCTTGTGGAGAGGCACATCATCATTGCTAATGATGGGAATTAGGGGAATCAAAAGGGGGAGAGAGAGTGGCCGGTTGAGGGCTCTCGTCCAAGTGAGAGAGAGAGAGAGAGTGAGTTGCGAGAGAAAGAGAGGAGCCGAGAGAGGAGGAAGAAGGAGCCGTCGCCATCCGTCCATCCGCCGTCGGTGTGCCATCCGTATGCCGTCCTCCACTTGATCTTAGAGGCAAGTTAGGATCAATTTCTACTCTTGCATGTGTGTCTTGCATGTGTGGTTGAATCTTGGGTGTTTAGAGTGAAGGAACCGAAGCTAATGTGACTTGTTCTTGAAAAAGCTTGCTGATTTCGTGTAAACCGCCTGACTCAGAAACTTGTGGAGGCTTGCATGCATGTTTCGAGTTGAATTTTGACTTTGACTCCTTCATGAAAGTTATAGAACACATCTCAAAATATAACATACTAAAATCTGAGACAAAAATGCCGAGATTTAAGGGATGAAACCCTCCACCTACAAAGACACTAGATCTAGAACTGCTTTGCTGACCTTTTGGTAGTTTTGTGGGTTGCATGCTGCTTTTTACCAAGAATTTCCCTTCGACTTCTTCATGAAACTTGTAGCAAACATCCTAAAGACTACCATACTCAAATTTGAGGTAAAATGAGCAAGTGTAGCCTAGTGAATCGACTTTCTCTTGAAGACGGTAAATTTGGAAATACGGTACTGGACACCCGAAATTTCACTTAGATCCCCTAATGAAAGTTGTAGGGAACCTCTTGAAGAAAAACATATCAAGATTTCAGAGGAAACGAAGAAGGATAAGTAGGTTAAAACTTGATATTTCGGAGATAGCTAAACTGGACGTTTCGGTGCTAGAAACAGGAGCTTCGGACATCTATAGAAAATTATATAGAACGAATCTGACCTAGATGTCTTCATGAAAAATATACTTTAGGGTCTTAAATATAACCTGGTAAAATTTCATAAATTTTCAGAGGTCATTTAGGTATTTTAATCGAAATATTTCAAAAACTGCGCAATCTGTTTCTATCCGAAATTACATGCTGTATTTGTGTGAATTATATCTTCTTATGTGAAACTCTTTTGGGCATGTGCTCTGGATGAAATTGTTGCCTTATTGTCTTGACTATCACATGTCTTGATTTCATGATTTTTGGGAATCATATGGATTTTTAATTTAAATGTTTTCTTAAATGGTACAAGTTGGAATTTAATAAACTTAAAAAAGGCATGATATATGGACTATTCTAAATTGTATGGACTCCATGAATTGTACTGTTATGAATGATTGTGTCTTGCTGCATGCATGATGATATTGGAAATGCATATATGAATTAAAGGATGAAAATGATCTTGTTTGCCATCACATCGTATGCCATGTTAAAGTTGAATTATAATTGAAGATGTGAATTAAGATAAGTGAGAAGGCCATCGGAGGTGTGAGCCGACGATGCCCCGAGAGTGTCGGGATGCCTGGCTAGAAAGGTACGGCTGGTTGCCCGGTGGCCTTGAATGGCTGGATGCCGGAGGGTCCTCGGGAGTTTCAAGATGCCCGGAGAGTGGGGGAGCTGGAAGCTCGGCAGGTATTGTGCCGAGGGATGCCTCGTGATACTAGTTGGGGTACGAGATGCCTAGCAGGTATTGTGTCGGATGCCCGGCAAGTATTGTGCTGGATGGTTCTCGCGATGTCAGGTGTGGTGCGAGTGATAAATGTGGGATGCAAACATTGGTCCCGGGAAAGAGAAATGTGGCGGCCCAAAATGAAAGGATAAAATTAGGGAATTGAAATTGAATTATGCATGATGGTATATGTATGACATAATGATGATAAGTTCATGGATGCATGATAATGATGAGTGTATGGATGCATGATGATGGTGAGTGCATGGATGTATGTGCACATATGGCATGTTGGTACATGTGATATGATGATGAGTGTATGGATGCATGAATGCATGATGATGGTGTGTGCATGGATATATGTGCACTTATGGCATGATGGTACATGTGACATGATGATGGTAAGTGTACGACATGATGGTGATAATTATATGATGATGTATGTACATGCGGTATGATGACATGTGCATGATATCAAGGTAAATTGTGCATGGATGCTTGAATGACATGTGTTATACTATGGTTGTGATGATTGTATTGTATGATGCATTGAGTGGTTTATTGGTCCTTTACCTGCTAAGTGGCTATACTCACCCCTTCGGGGACCAACATTTCAGATTAGTAGGATGCCATTCCCTGCTATCACGCGGGCGTCTTTTACGGCCTTCCTTCGGATGTAGAGGTCGAGTGTGTGGAGATCGACTATCCCACCATTCCTAGTCTGACATTTATTCAAGTTCACGCCTTAGTGATGTATGACGTGGGCCTGGCTGAAGGCCTTGTCATTCAGGAGTTCATGGCATATTCGTCGAAACGGAGTGATGCGTGGGATGTTGCCACCGCTACCGCCTGATGCACCAGGATGGGTGTGAGGGGCCGTGCGTGAGAAGTAGGAGCTGAAACTTTTTGGGATAATAGCCGACACTAGTTGATGTGGGATCTTGCATGATAGACATAGTGGGTTGAGTGTCTCTTTTTTGGGGTTATGGCCGAGTGTAGCTACAAGTCTTGAACTTTCTTTTAATGTACCGACTCAAGAAAACCCATCATGGAGATATGTAAATAAAAGTGTCATGACTTTATCTTTTCTTATGACGTTTAGTAGTGTGCAATTGTATCATGATTGTTGGAGGGAAAGATGACGATATTAAATTATGCTTCCGCTAATGAGTCGTGCTGGGACCGTTTTCAAAAAAAAAAAATGTCTATGAACTGTGACGCTTCTTCTAAGAGATGTAATTAGTGTCCATTAGGTGTAGCAATAGGTGCATGTGGCGACCTAAGGTGTTTTAGGGTGCCACAGTTTCCGGGCCCCGATCCTGAGGCCCGCTTTGGGGTTTATCGTTCCTCATGTCGTCCCCATCGGATTGATCCGATTTGTGCGCAATTCCAATAAGTAATCTCACTAATCCCTACTTAGTTGGCTAATTATGCTAAGGGGTTGATTATGTTTAATTAAATGCAATTATGTGGTTAGATTAGAATAGATTAGCGATTATTAATTAATTGTGATGCAAATTAGACAAATTGAATGTGTATTTAGCAAGTAGACATCGTCTACTATTTATTGAGGGTAACTTAGGATTTTTCCGACCCTTTATCAGGCTTCAATTAGGCAATTCGGGCCCAAGTGGAATTTTTGGTATTTAAATATTATTTTTTGGAATTAAATTAAATAATTATTTATTTTCCGAAAATTCAACTAGGATGGCCCGTGACCAGAATTTTATGCTGGTGATGGTGGTGAAGTCTATTTATTTAATTGGGCTTTACTTTGAGCTAAATTGAATTTTTAATATTTATTAATTAATTTTCGAAATTAATTAATTATTTATTTATTTTTCGGAAATTAAGACTGAGATGCCTGACAACCGAAATCTCATGCTAATCGTCATGGTGCAGTCCAATTTATTTAATTGAGCTGCAATTTGTATGGAATTGATTTAATTATGATTTTTAGGAGTTATTCATATTGAGTTGATTGTTAATTATTTGATTGAGAAATCATTGGATATTGGTTATCACTTGAAAGAAAATACGTGGGCTCGGTGAATTGGAATATCACCTTGAGAATGCACGTGAGTTCAGTGGTTGAATATGTCATCTTGGCAAAGAGGTCGCCTAAGAGAATGCACGTGGCTCGAAGACTTGGTATGTCCTCCTGGAGAATGCACGTGGCTCAGTGACAGAGTTTGGCATCTAAAAAGGCACATGGCTTGGCGAATTGATGCATCACTTTGGTGAGTTAGCACCTAAGAGAAGGCACGTGGGCACAGGCATCGTAAAAAGGACACGTGGCTCGGTGATATGATGCGTTACTTTGGCGAACTAGTGCCTTAGAGAATGCACGTGAGTCCAGTTTTTGAGAATAGCATCTAAAAGGGCACGTGGCTCGATGACTTGATGTACCACCTTGGCGAAGAGTTCGCCTTAGATAATACACATGGGCCCAAGGTTTAAGGCACATGGCTCGGAGACTTGGGATGTCGTCTTGGAGAATGCACGTGGCCTAGTTTTTAGATATCCCTCAATGGAGAATGATTTGTGTGACATGTAATCAACTGATTTGATTTGTTTTGAGTAAATTGGTGCCTATTATGAATTTTACTAACTTGCAGGTGGGATTTGAGGCCAAGGTAAGTCCTCTGACCTGTGCGTGTTTATGCAGCCTATGGTATAATGGTTTACTAATAAGGTCTTAGTGGGGTAGAACTCGCTAAGACGTAGTCTTATCCCGGTTTGGGGAAAACATTTCAGGATCATGATGAGAATATGAGGAGAAGGAATCTGAGAAGGAGAACTCTAAGGTGAAACCTGCGAAGAAGAATTTTTGGAAGAAGAAGATAATACCGAGAGGGATATTGAGTACGACCTGGATGGATTGAGATTCCATCTTCTTTTGAGAACTCCATTTTGATGTGAATAGTTATGAAGTACTCTGGTTTGTGTTTTGTATAAAAGTTTGGACATAAGTTTTAATATGAAAAATATGGCCTTATTTTTCTATCACATCGATTTAATGTTTGGGGATTTATAATTGCTTCAACATGTCCTTAATCAATGAAAGGGTCGGCGATACATAGTCCTGGGATATCGCATTATAAAATTGACCAATTGAGAAGGATGTGTGCGTGCCCGAGGATCGAGGTGTGACAATAACTCTCTTGTTAAAAACAATTTTTTTTTTGGTGATTCGGGAACCCCCGAACAGCCGGTAGCCAGCAGGGTAAACCCGAGGTGAACTAGGCCACCACCATAGACCCAGCCACGGGTGAGTCACGCAATGGGGATGCAGGGTTTCGAACCCCCCCCCCCTTGGTGGGGGAGAAAGCGCGAAACCAGATGTTGTTGACTGTTACTTTCTCAAAAAATATGTTACTTAATATGTTTTTCATTGGAAATTCCTAACTTATGATTGGTTTAGGAAGACTGAACCAAATGAATGCTTAGTTAGACAACAATCCATAGTATATCGGGTTTTGGAATAAGAATTTGGCTAGAGATTTATCCATACCCATCGCGCATGCCTCCTTTTCTACATGTTTGTTCCCTCGCAGCCTCTAGGAATCCCCCAAAACATTAACAATAATTCAAAATTGCGACAAGTTTGACAGTCGGTTTACACTTGTTTTAACTTGTTATTCTTTTAGACATGAAAGATAATATGACATACAAAAATAGAGAAACCTGTGTCTTGGTGTTAGCTTGGATTGGCCCATGAACCCATATCAAACTCCAAAACAGAAGCAACTTCTCCAAGCACTGCAGAGATGTGCCACATTGAACATTCATACTTTATAGTGTATCCTCAAACTTGGGGGTTCTACATGCCATGTGATGATCAACAGAAGTGACATTTCACACTAGGATCCTGTGAAGCAGCATCCTATATTATTTATTACTGCATGGAGATGTGAGAAATTTATAAGCATGTTCGGTTTTGAGGTTCAATGAATTCTCTTTCTTGAAAGGGTTGATCACAAGATTACCCTTCTTTAATTAATTGGGCAATACAAGATTACTATATTTGTAATTCATAACCTCTATGTGAGAAAAAAGCAGCATTACGAGTGTCCATATATGGAGTGATTAGTAGAAAGTTATTAAACCTTTGACATCTATACCGATTCGATTTTTTTTTCAAAAGGGTATAAAATGGGCAATGAGCTACTCTACATCCATATGGTAGCATGATATCATAGAGCTTGATAGCCCGCAATGCTATTGTTTTGAGGTTTAATGAATTCTTTTTCTTGGGAGGATTGATCACAAGATTACCCTTCTTAAATTAATTGGTCAATACAAGATTACTATGTTTGTAATTCATAACCTCTATGTGAGAAAAAGCAGCATTACGAGTGTCCATATATGGAGTGATTAGTAGAAAGTTGGTAAACCTTTGACATATATGCCAATTCAATTTTTCTTAAAAAAGGGTATAAAATGGCAATGAGCTCCTCTACATCCATATGGTAGCATGATATCATATAGCTTCATAGTCGCCATGCTATTGCCTCGAGGTTCCATGAAGTCTTTTTCTTGGGAGGATTGATAATAAGATTTCCCTTCTTTAATTAATTAGGCAATACAAGATGTCACGCCCCGATCCTCGGGCACGCACACATCCTTCTCACTTGGTCGATTTTATAATGCGATATCTCAGGACAAAGTATCACTGACCCTTTCGTTTATTAAGCACATGCGGAAGCAGTTAAAATCCACAGACAATAAAACGATGTGATAGAAAAGCAGGGCCATATTTTTCATATTGAAATTTATAACCAAACTTTTATACAACACAAACCAATTCATAACTATTCACTTCAAAAGAAATTCTCAAAAGAAGATAGATTCTCAGCCCATCCAGGCCATACTCAAGGCCCCTCTCGGGATTTTCTTCTTCTTCCAAAAATCCTTCTCTTTAAGTTTCACCTCCGAGTTCTCCTTCTTAGACTCCTCCTCAGCTCCTCATCGGAGTCCTTAAATGTTTTTTTCCCCAAACTGGGATGAGACTACATCTCAGCGAGTTCTACCCCACTAAGCCCGATTAGTAAACCAATATACTATAGGCTGCCTATACACGCACAGGGCAGAAGACGTACCTTGGCCTCTGATCCCACCTGCAATCAGTACAATTCATAATAGGCTCCCAAACAGTCATATCACCGATAGAAGCATCAAACAAATCAACATAGTTGATTATATGCCAACAAGACTACTCACGGTCATTTCCATTCAGTCAATCAATTCACAACATCAAATCAAAGCAATGATCAATCGATCTAGTCGATTACATGTCAGACGGACCATTCTAAGTCAATACTCTCGAGTGCCAAGTTCGCCAAAGTGACATATTCACTAGATAATTGCGTGCGTTCTTTAAGGTGCCGTTTTCGCCAGTGACATCCTTAGTCACCGAACCACGCATGCCTATAACCATGTACTCAATAGACAATTGTGTGCGTTCTTTAAGGCGCCGTTTTCGCCAGTGATATCCCAAATCACCGAACCACACATGCCTACAACCATGTACTCAATAGACAATTGTGTGCGTTCTTTAAGGCGCCATTTTCGCCAGTGATATCCCAAATCGCTGAACTACACATGCCTACAACAATATGAGTACTAGACCGATACGTGCGTTCTTTAAGGCGCCGTTTTCGCCGGTGATATCTCAATCACCGAACCACGTAGGTCTATACATTGTATCTGATTGGATCAATCCCAGAGTATTTCCAATTCTCTCATAACTCCATCAACTTTACAACTCAATCAAAGCATTATAAATGCTAAACAAACATACTCGGCCATCTACCAATCAATCATTCAATCTCAATTAATTCCAAATCAATTTAGGGTAAATCCCTAAAATATCACAATTTATTCAATTCCATACAACGTAGAGCTCAAATAAATAAACGAACTGCGCCATGACGATCAGCATGAGATTTCGGTCATCGACCATCAAAATCTTAATTTCCGAAAAATAATTATTTAATTAATTAATTTCGAAAATTAATTAATAAATATTAAAAATTCAATTTAGCACAAACTAAAACTCAATTAAACAAACGGACTTCACCACAGTCATCAGCATAATTTTCGAGTTACCGGCCATCCCAGTTGAACTTTCAGGAAATAAATAAATAATTAATTAATTTCGAAAATTAAATAATTAATATTAAAAATTCAATTTAGCTCAAAATAAAGCCCGATTAAATAAACGGACTTCACCACAGTCATCCGCATAATATTCCGGTTCCGGACCATCTCCTTTGAATTTTCATAAAATAAATAATTATTTAATTTAATTTAGAAAATTAATATTTAAATGCCAAAAATCCCACTTAGGCCCGAATTGCCAAATTGAAGCCCGATTAGGGGTCGGAAAATTCCCGAGATGCTTCCAATAAATAGTAGACCACGTCTACTTATTAATTGCACAATCAATTTATCTAAATCGCATCACAATTGACTAATAATTGTTAATTTATTTTAATCTAACAACATAAACATAATTAATTAAATCTAAACCAACCTTAAGCATAATTAGCCAACTAATCCTGGATTAGTGAGATTACTCACCAAATCGCGCGCAAATCGGATCAATCCAACGGGGGCGACGCGAGGAACGATTCTTCCCAAAGCACGGCTCGAGTTCGGGGCCCGGAAACGGCCCAAACGAGCCTTGAACAGGGCTAGAAACCCATTTTTCCAGCCATTGTTCTTGGCTGGACGAGCTTGTCCGACGGCTAGGGCGGCGAGAGGAGGCTGGCGGAGGGCGAGGGGGACGTCGGGGGGCTACGAGGTGGCCGGATGGAGGTAGATGGTGGTCGGAGGTAGCCGGATTGAGCTGGACAGAGGCAGAGCAGGGGTGAGGTTGCACGGGGGAGGACGGCAGTGAGCGGTGGACGCGGGGGCGTGCGTGGCGTGCACGGGCGGCGGTGCGGTGGCGGGACGGGTGTCCGGGAGGCGGTGCGGGCGGCGACGGCTCCGATGAGCTGCAACCGTGCGGCTTCTTCTTCCTCATTTCTTGTTTTCACGAGCAAGAAACGAGGGGAAGGGGGGCTTTCAGTCACGTGGGGGGAAAGTAGGAGAAAAGAGAGAGGAGAGAGAAGAAGAGATAAGAGAGAGAGGGGAAAGGGTTTGACCAGTCAAATTGGGAGGGAGAAGAAGCCAAATTGAATTTGGCAAGTGGGTGTTCAGTGGGAGGTGTCCGCACGAAGGGGGAGGGGAGAGGAGAGAGAGAGAGAGAGAAAAGAGAGAGAAAAGAGAGAGAGGGAAAGGAAAAGGGAAAAGAAAATAATATTCTAAATAAGAAAACACCATTTTCTTATTACCTCTATTATTTTCCTTTTCTCATTCCCTTTTTAATTTCTTTTAGTCTTCAATATTTCCTCTAATAATTTCTTTATTGAAATTTTGGACTCGTCAATAATTTGACGGACGATGAGACAAGATCCTAAAAATGAATTGTGACACGCTCGAATATTCGATTCCCGAAACCAAATTAAATTTCAGGGTTAGAATCAATCAAACGCGATTTCAGTCCAATCCAACCAATTGAGTAGCGATTAGGGATTTTACTGCAGATACATCCCTTAATGGCTTCACTCAATAGGTTAGTTAACTCGTGAGTGATCAGCTCAGAGAAAAAGGATCGTAAACACGTCGACGAAATGCCCATTTCACTTTATCGAAACGGGGTCGAATTTCAGGATGTCACACAAGATAACTATTTTTGTAATTCATAACCTCTATGTGAGAAAAAAGCAGCATTACGAGCGTCCATATATGAAGTGATTAGTATAAAGTTATTAAACCTCTGACATCTATACCAATTCAATTTTCTTTTTAAAAAAAAAAGGGTATAGAATGGGCAATGAGCTATGTCACACCTCGATCCTTTAATGCGTGCCCATCCCTCGGCGGTCGATTAAATTGCAACATCCCAAAACACGTCGCCGACCCATTTATTTTAATGTACACATGGAAGTGAATAAGTAAATCCCCTGACAACACGAAGATGGTATAGAAAAGCAGGGCCATAATTTTGAAAATCACAACACACTTTTATATACACTGCAAACTAAGTTATATACAACATTAGTTTATATTCACATGTCTACCAAACATGAAAGAACTACTAGTCCTTTAAGCGTTCGAATCCTCATCATCAAGAAGAATAAGGAGTTTCTTAGTTCCAAAGTTAGATGAGATGAAATTAATCCCTTCGTCCTTATTATCAACTTGAATTTTTTCGCTTCAATATATCAAAAATTAATTGATTTTGCAAGTAAGCAAGACCAATATGCTTACAAGATTCCCTGTGACATCCTGAAATTCGACCCCATTTCGATAAAATGAAATGTGCATTTCGTCGACGTGCCTATGGTCCTTTTTCTCTGAGCTGATCACTCACGAGTTAAGCTAACATATTGGGTGAAGCCATTAAGGGATATAACCACAGTAAAATCCCTAAAAGCTACTTGATTAGTTGGATTGGACTAAAATCGCGTCCGATTGATTTTAATCATGAAATTTAATTCGGTTTTGGGAATCGAATATTCGAGCATGTCACAATTCATTTTTAGGATCGTCTCATCGTCTATCAATTTATTGCCGAGTCCGAAATTTCAAGAAAGAAATTATCGGAGGAAAAATTGAAGACCAAAAGAAAATAGAAAGGGAAAGGGAAAGAGAAAAAGAAATGAAATGAGAAAAGTATTATTAGTTTATCTCTTTTTCTCTCTCTCCCTTTTTCTCTCTTTTTCTCTCTCTCTCTTCTCTCTCCTCTCCCCTCCCCCTTTGTGCGGACACTTTCCCCCACCGACCGCTTATCCCTTCTCTTCTTCTCTCTCTTTCTTTTTCATTTTTGACCAGTCAAATCCTTATCTCTTTCTTTCCCTCTCTCTCTTCTCTCCTTCTCTCTCTCAACGTTCTCTCTCCTTCCCCTGTTCGCTCGACGCCCAGCGAACCAGAAGCGGAAGAAGCCGTGCAACAGCAGCTCGCCTAAAGATCGGGGCTACCATCGCCGACCGTCCCGCCGCCCGCACCGCACGCCCGCGCACACCGCGCGTCCACCGTTCGCCGTCCGTGTGCCGCCTGCGCCTGCCGCCCCTACCGTGCGACCCAGCTCCTCTTTGGCCTCTGTTTAGCCACCGTGAGCGGCTGAGAAGACCGTCGGAGCCGCTGTCTGGCCTCACCGGAGCTCCGCCCGCTCTCCCGACCTCTTTCTGCCCCCAACCCTCTCTCTTTCTCTCTATTTTGCAGGCGAACCAGCCACCCACGGAGTGGGTTTCCAGCCAGCTCATGGGCTGTTTTGGGCCGTTTCCGGGCCCCGAACCCGAGCCGTGCTTTAGGAAGAATCGTTCCTCGTGTCGTCCCCGTCGGATTGATATGTTTTGCGCACTATTCCGGTGAGTAATCTCACTAATCCCGGATTAGTTGGCTAATTATGCTTAAGGTTGGTTTAGTTTTAATTAATTATGTTTAGGTTGTTAGATTAGAATAAATTAGCAATTATTAGTCAATCGTGATGCGATTTAGATAAATTGATTGCGCAATTAGCAAATAGACGTGGTCTACTAATTATTGGAAGTGCCTCGGGATTTTTCCCGACCCTTAGTGGGCTCCAATTAGGCTTTTCGGGCCTAAGTGGAATTTTTGGTATTTAAATATTAATTTTTGGAATTAAATTAATTATTTATTTATTTTCCAAAAATTCAACTGGGATGGCCCGAGACTGGAATATTATGCTGATGACCGTGGTGAAGTCCGTTTATTTAATTGGGCTTTATTTTGTGTTAAATTGAATTTTTAATATTTATTAATTAATTCTTTTTTTCGGAAATTAAGATTGAGATGGCCGACGACCAAAATCTCGTGCTGATTGTCGTGGCGCAATCCGTTTATTTATTTGAGCTCTACGTTGTATGAAATTAAATAAATTGTGATATTTTAGGGATTTACCCTAAATTGATTGAAATTGAGTGAAATTGAATTATTGATTGGTAGATGGCCGAGTATGGCTAGTTAGCAATTGTAATGCCTTGTTGAGCTGTAAGTGGAGAGAGCGATGAGAGCTAACTGAGAATTCTATTGGTTGAGACCGATCAAGTATGAAGTATAGACGGGTGTGGTTCGGTGATAAAGTACATCATTGTGCGAAAACGGCGCCTTAAAGAACGCACGTAGACTGTCTATGACTTATGGTAGGCGTGGTTCGGTGATTAAGGATATCACTTTGGGAAAAACAGCGCCTTAAAGAACGCAGTAGACTACCTATGAATCGTGACAGGCGTGGTTCGGTGATGAAAAACATCACTGTGCGAAAGCGATGCCTTAAAGAATGCACATAGACTGTCAGTGATCTGTGACCTATGACGGGCGTGGTTCGGTGATGAGGAATATCACTGTGCGAAAACGGCGCCTTAAAGAACACACGTAAACCGTCTATTACTTATGTCACCTTGGCGAAAGTGACACCCGAGAGCATCGATGAAGCTCTGTGACTAAGTGTACTATTGGAGGTTATGTGGGATGGAGTGAATGACCTAGAAATGATTCGGCCCGACTTGTAATCGACTAGGTCAATTGATCGATGATTCGATCTAAGTGTGATTCAATGTGATTGATCATTGTCTTGATTTGATGTTGTGAATTGATTGACTGAATGGAAATGACCGTTAGTAGTCTTGTTGGCATATAATCGACTAGGTCGATTTCATCGATGCTTCGATCGGTGATATGATTGCTTAGGTGCCTATTATGAATTGTACTAACTTGCAGGTGGGATCTGAGGCCAAGGTAAGTCCCCTCACCTGTGCGTGTTTAGGCAGCCTATAGTATAATGGTTTACTAATCGGGCCTTAGTGGGGTAGAACTCGCTGAGACGTAGTCTCATCCCAGTTTGGGGAAAACATTTCAGGACCCCAATGAGGAGCTGATGAGGAAGAGTCTGAGAAGGAGAACTCGGAGGTGAAACTTGAGGAGAAGGATTTTTGGAAGAAGAAGATAATCCCGAGAGGGGTCTTGAGTACGGCCTGGATGGATTGAGATCCTATCTTCTTTTGAGATCTTCATTTCGATGTGAATAGTTATGAAGTGGTTTGTGTTTTGTATAAAAGTTTGGTTATAAATTTCAATATGAAAAATATGGCCCTACTTTTCTATCACATCGTTTTATTGTCTAGGGATTTTAACTGCTTCCACATGAGCTTAATAAATGAAAGGGTCGGCGATACATAGTCCTAGGATATCGCATTATAAAATCGACCAATTGTGAAGCATGTGTGCGTGCTCGAGGATCGGGGCGTGACATTCCCTAACATCAAGAATGAAGCTACAATACTCAAATTGATTCGAGAGCTTGGTGTAGATGGTTTTAGCAAAAGCCGTCTTACCAATGCCACCTATTCCATGGATGCCGACAAATAGGGTGGCACGAGAATTATTATCCGCAAATTTCATAACCTTCACCATGTGACTATCAATTCCGACCAAATGCTCAGGAATAACCAACTCAAACTTTTTCTTTGGCTGGCTCAACACTTTCTGAATAATTGATTTCACCAACTTTTCTTCGTATCTGGCACATGTGATAAGATTCCATATAGGCAGCAACAATAATTTCACATAGTTTATCTAATGAAAAGAACGAAATAAATATATCTAGGGTTAAATAGAAAAACTTTGAGAATCGTTTTTGACACACCTCCATATATATTTTTTATTTGCTGAGACTAAAATGGGAAATGCTGACGGTCGCTTCACATAGCGAGCCCATTTTATCATTACTCTTAACATAATTTACTGAGTTAGAAGAAACTTGAGGGTGTCGCTCATTAAACGTGCTTTTTCTTAAAGACATTAGGGATGACATGGGCGTGTCTTCGAAAAATTTCAAAAGCATCTGAATGAGAAAAAATACAAAAAGCCGAGATGTATCTAGTGCCTCCGATCACCCGCACTTTGCTCTTCTCGGCCATCTCGGAGGGTTCTTTTACGGCGGAGGCGCGGTTCTTCCCGGCGAACTTGCTTTGTCTCGTGCTGCAACTGTTGTTGCCCGGTGGCACGCATCCAGATGAATCGTCATTTTATTTTTATTCCAAAAGGGCATAATTGTCTTTTCGGTGAATTGACTTTCCCACCACCATCATCCTTCGCTCAGAAAATGAGTACCACAAAAGTGGACAACGAAAGGCGGAAGAAATTTACGGTGGAGAATGAGCACATGACGTGAATTTTTTTGAAATAACAACTTGTCTTACCAAAAGTTGTCTAAATTTGATCGCGAAAATTGATTATTGTGTTGACCAAACCTCCATTGAGATAGAAAAAGAAATCAACAGTTCTGATTTATGATAGGCTGCGTGCCCTTTACAAAATTCAAAAATGATAACTCTCTTGTTAAAAACAGATTTTTTTTTTTTTTTTTTGATCCGGGAACCCCCGAACAGCCGGTAGCCGGCAAGGTAAACCCGGGGCGAACTGGACCACCACCACAGACCCAACAACGGGTGAGTCGCGCAATGGGGATGCGGGGTTTCGAACCCCTCCCCCCTCGGTGGGGGAGAAAGCGCAAAACCAGATGTTGTTGACTGTTACTTTCTCAAAACATACATTACTTAATATGTTTTTCATTGGAAATTCCTGACTTATGGTTGGTTTAGGAAGACTGAACCAAACGAATGCTTAGTTAGACAACAATCCACAGTATATCAGGTTTTGGAATAAGAATTTGGCTAGAGATTTATCCAGACCCATCTCGCATGCCTCTTTTTCTACATGTTTGTTCCCTCGCAGCCTCTAGGAATCCCCCAAAACATTAACAATAATTCAAAATTGCGACAAGTTTGACAGTCGGTTTACGCTTGTTTTAACTTATTATTCTTTTAGACGTGAAAGATAATATGACATACAAAAATAGAGAAACCCGTGTCTTGGTGTTAGCTTGGATTGGCCCATGAACCCATATCAAACTCCAAAACAGAAGCAACTTCTCCAAGCACTGCAGAGACGCGCCACATTGAACATTCATACTTTATTGTGTGTCCTCAGACTTGGGGGTTGTACATGCCATGTGATGATCAATAGAAGCGACATTTCACAATAGGATCCTGTGAAGCAGCATCCTATATTATTTATTACTGCATGGAGATGTGAGAAATTTATAAGCATGTTCGGTTTCGATAATCAAACAAATTGATCGAGGCATTGATCCACAGTCATGTATTTGACATCGGGGTAGAGCTCTGAAGCTTCCACTCCGAATGATGGCTCAATCTCGAAGTTCGTTTGGTCTCCTTTCACGAAGATAGAATGGTATAATGCCAAGAACAGGTTGTGCGGAGCCACCGCCTCTGCAATATGATCGGACAAGCTTTAAATGTCAGAGAGAATAGAGAGGATTTCAGGCACTTAAATCCAATAGAAATGCATCCCTAACCTTGAATGTTCTTCAGAACCTGCTCCTCTGGAACATACACCCTCTCTAGGGTCTTGCCGATCTTTCTCTCCCACAAAGACACGAGCTCATTCATTGAGTAGGTGTTGGCAGGAGGTTTGATATACAAAATTTTGTTTAAGGTCCTTGGGTCATCCACAGCTTTGATGGTATAAGTGCCGATGTCATCCTCATTGTTAAACACCGCTGCATATTGACGGGGAGAGTTTTACAATTTGGCTAGTAAATAAATCACAGAGCCATCTATCTTCCTAGGGTTACTTTCGGCTCACTTTGAAGAAGAATGATCTTATCAAACTGATTCATTAGACAACATGCAGACAAATGCATTCATACGTTCTTTTCCCAAACAAATACATAAAGAGAACCTTCATGATTTGCCCGCTAGGTGGTATTATGCCAAGATAAACCACAACAGAATCATATCATATATTAGTCTCTAAAATTGAATACTAATGGATGTAAGAGCCCCATTATCTCTAGACAAGGACGTTACCCTACAATTATCAAGCTTCAAGAATCGCCTCTCACTCTGATCACTACTGTAATTAATTCGTTGTTAATGTACAAAAAAAAAAAAAAAAAAAAAAAACTTAACTAATTAGAATACGCATTTCAACGAATTGCTTCTTACTTTTGCATTTCCATCCCCGAAGATGACAACTTTATCTCTAGGGGGAGCTGTAGCCCCGAGCTGTGACAATGTCCGAAGGTGGAAATTTCCAAAAGAGTTAGAAGCCACAAATGTATAAGGGATTCCCTCAGCCTCAACAAGGCGGCGAATCTTGGCCTTGATAGCATATCCAGTTTTTGCTGGCTCCACAGCATCGTTACGATCCGCATCATTTCCAAAATCTGAAGGCAAGAATCTCTAAATAGAAAATAATTGATTCAGCAGAGACATTTTTATTAGAAATCAACAAAAAACTAGAGTGCATTCCCCTCATCCAACAAATTTACATGAGTTATGGAAAAAAGACAAACCAAACTTATGTGAGACTGAATTTCACTTTTTTCTTCAATATGTGACTCTAACAGAGCAACAATAAAAACAAACTTATATGAAACTATATTTCAATTTTTTTTTTTTTTTAATATGTGACTCTAACTGAGTAAAAATTATTGTAAGTGAATCAAGACTAGCAATTAAGGTGTTGTTTGGTAACGCTCCGGGAAACTTTCTTTTTGTTTTTTTTTTTTTTTTTTTTTGGTTCCTCAGCGTAGAAATAGAACAAAAACGCATTTGAAGGATTAAGTAGTTCATGTTTCTCATTATCGATCAAAGAGCAGGGTACATGACTGTAATCCATATTGAGTTTTTAAAACCTTTTGACATTTTCGATGACCTAGAGGAAAAAACATAACCACAGTGAAGCCGGCATTGTCCGGTACTTGATTTTGACATAGTTAGCCTCAAATTTCACCGACGACTTCTACACAAAGTCATGACCATTTAAAAAGGAAAGAAGTGAAGTCTACAAATAAAAAGTGAATCCACCCCATTTCATCAAAGCAGAGCCCACAACAAGAACGTGATGCACTCATACTAGAAGAAAATACTTAAGCTAACAATTAACACCAACGTATATCGCCAATCAAATGCTAAACAAAGAATAATAACTCGAAATGAAATTACTAGACACGGCACAACCTTGATATTCCCGGCTGCTTTGATGGCTGCAACAATCCTGTCTTGGTCTTCTAGCTGTGCTATCCCCACAGTAGAGATTACCACATCAACCTGCTTAATCGCACTCAACAGACTCTTTTGATCGTATATGTCTCCCTGAGAATCAAATAACCAAGAACATGGACAAACAATCAATAAAGTCAGAAACCATCAACCGATCTAATTTTGGCCAGTAGGAAGACTATGAAAAAGGAGAAATACGAAATCTAATGCAGATAAGACTTCAATGCCTCCACCAGATGAGAAAAACTGTTGTGAAGAATATTTTACTTTTTATTTATAAAAAAAAAAAGCCGCTATCCACATAATTCTTGTCCATGCATTACCTACCAATCTTTTGAAAGGTTACGACAAGGTATTTGCAATGACATCTGAATTACAGATCAGCGGCGTGTACTTCTGTATAAAAATTCATCTACACAGTACGAAACATACGGAAATTTTCATAAGACTCGTCTAAAAATGTACTCGTTCGTTTCAGCATGCGAAGCTGAGGAGATTCGTCAATTAGTGTGAAAAACGGGAGGGAGATTGTTTCTGGTTTCGCCAACTTACGAGGCCGAAATATCAGAGAAGAGAAAAAGCACGCTGAATTGTAACGTGACTCCATCAACTCGATCTTGTGAAAGATTAAGATGAAAATTGACTCCGGTACTACAGATTAAATGTTGGCTGGGTCCACCTTCATGTGAGGCCCAGCCAGCATTAAATTAAAAAAAAAAAAAAAGAAGAAGAAAACAAAACAAAACGAAAAGAAGTGGAGTGTCGTGGGTGGAGCTGTGCATCCATCGAAAAAGAAAAGAGAGGAGAGAGAAACAGAAAACTGCAAGCAAGGGAGAAGAGAAGAAAGGAAGAGGGCTGCAACTTTGCGGCTTTGATTCGAAGGCCAAATATTGACGGAATCAGCTCAAATTTCAGTATGTTGTTCGTGAGACCGAGGGCTACAAGTTGATGCTTTTTGTTCGTCAAGAACCATCCCCGAATTCTCCTGTTGCGGTTAAGGCTTTCTTGCTCCCAACATATTTGTCTACCTATGTGGTGAGAAAAAGATGATTGTAATGTTGATGTTGAGCCTCTAGTGTGTGACTAGAGAAGAATAATTTGTGTATCCTACTATTCTTGGTGATTAGTGGATGTTTTTGCGCAGTCCGTGGTTTTTCCGCGTTGGGTTTTCCACGTTAAATCCTTAGTGTCGTTATTTGCTTTGTCTACTTATTATTTCGGTGTTATATTTGCATATTGTGAGGCTATACATTGCTGGTTGTCCCTGGGGGCTTCAAGTTGATTTAGTATTGGGGGAGAATTTGATCCTAGATTGCGTTTGGCCGTGGTGAGTTGTGTCCCGATTCTTGTGTATGAAGTTTGAATCATTCATGAAAGAACAAGGATAGGGTAAGACAAACTCCGATTCTTGTATCTTTATGAAAAGATTCTCAGATAATGATTTTCTTATTCTCCTACTTTATGTGGATGATATGTTGATTGTTGGGCATGATGTCGATAAAATCAAGAGCTTGAAAAATGAGTTGAGTAAAGCTTTTGCAATGAAAGACCTAGGCCCGACTAAACAAATCTTAGGCATGAGAATTACTCGTGATAGGAAGAATAAGAAATTGTGGTTATCTCAAGAGAAGTATATTGAGAAGGTGCTTCAAAGATTCAACATGAGCACATGTAAACCGGTGAGTACTCCACTTGCAGGCCATTTCAAGTTAAGTAGTAATGAGTGTCCTTCAAGTGAGAAAGAGAAGGTTGAGATGATGAAAATTCCCTATGCATCGGCCGTGGGTAGTTTGATGTACGCCATGGTTTGTACAAGACCCGATATTGCTCATGTAGTTGGTGTTGTGAGTAGATTTCTCTCTAATCCAAGTAAGAAGCATTGGATTGCTGTTAAATGGATTCTGAGATATCTTAGAGGCAATTCGACACTTTGCTTGTGTTATGGAAATGTAAAGCCTCAGTTGAGTGGTTACACGGATGCGGACTATGTCGGTGATGTTGATTCTTGAAAATCCACATCGGGTTTTATAATAATCTTTGCAAGGGGAGCTGTTTCATGGCAATCGAGATTGCAAAAATTTACCGCTTTGTTTACAACTGAAGGGGAGTATATTGCTATTACCGAAGGAGGTAAAGGACTTTTGTGCATGGAAAAATTCCTACAAGAGTTGGGCTTGAAGCAAGAGAAGTTTGTTCTATATTGCGGTAGCATGAGTGTCATCCATCTTAGCAAGAATCCGGTGTTTCATTCAAGATCAAAGAAAGTTGATGTGAAGTATTATTGGATCCGAGAAATGCTAGAAGAGAAGTTCTTCCTACTTGAGAAAGTTCATACCGACAACGATAAGTCCGACATGATAACCGAAGCCTTACCCGTGGTGAAGCTTGACGCTTTTACAAGAAAAGCGGGCATGGCGAAGCTTCCCACATGAGGTGGAGGGGGAGATTTGTTGGCTAGGTCCATCTTCATGTGAGGCCCAGCCAGCATTAAATAAAATAAAAAAAAAAAACAGGAAGACAAAGCAAAACAAAAAGAAGTGGAGTGTCGTGCGTGGTGGTGTGCATCCGTCGAAAAAGCAAAGGGAGGAGAGAGAAACAGAAAACTGCAAGCAAGGGAGAAGGGAAGAAATGAAGAGGGCTACAACTTTGCGGCTTTGATTCAAAGGCCAAATGTTGACAGAATCGGCTCAAATTTCAGTATGTTGTTCGTGAGATCGAGGGCTACAAGTTGATTATTTTTGTTCATCGAGAACCATCCCCAAATTCTCCAATTGCGGTTAAGGTTTTCTTGCTCCTAACTTATTTGTCTACCTATATGGTGAGAATAGGATTATTGTAATGATGATGTTGAGCCTCTAGTGTGTGACTAGAGAAGAATACTTTGTGTATCATGCTATTCTTGGTGATTAGTGGATGTTTTTGGGCGGTCCGTGGTTTTTCGCACATTGGGTTTTCCACGTTAAATCCTTGGTGTCGTTATTTGCTTTGTCTACTTATTATTTTGACGTTATATTTGCATGTTGTGAGGATATACATTGCTGGTTGTTGTTGGGGGCTAAGAGATTTTAAGTTGATTTAGTATCGGGGGAGAAATTGATCCTGGATTGCGTTCGGCCGTGGTGAATTGTGTCCCCGGGTTCTCCCCAAAATTAAAGATCAAATGGCAAGGGATGCTTCAATTCCTCGAAGCAGCACCGAACGTGGGAAACTAACGGAATCACACGTGAATAACTACTCACATGGACTAGGTTCACGCCTAAGCTCTTGAAACCTTTGATGATTTCGACGTTGGTGGGGTTGGAGAGGGTGGACTCCGTCTCGAGAACAAAGGTAGGGTGACCGGACTTTGCACATGCTTTCACGATGAACTTTCCAATGTATCCAGCGCCTCCGATCACCAAGACTTTGCTCATCTCTGCCATCTTGGAGGGTTTTTACACAGCGGGCGTGGTGTTTTCCGGTGAACTTGATCGGTCTCTGACGTGACTTTGCTGTATCTGGAGAGAGAGAGAGAGAGAGAGAGGGAGGGAGGGAGGGAGAGAGCTAAAAGGATGGGGTTCTTATCTTCAGGATGGGATGAAGTGTCATTGGATGATTCTGGAAGGGTGTAATCGTCTTATCATTGAAATAAATTTTCTTGTTGAGGTTATCCTTTACTAGAAAAAGGGTACATGGAAAGTGGGAAAATAGAAGGAAGATAATGATTTTGTTTCATTTAAGTGATTATTTAAATTCTTGACAAATAAAATACATAACTTAGCAACCAAACAAGAAAACTTAATTTTGATGGTCCTATGAATTTAAGTAATCGTAATTGATGAGGAACTAGTCCAAACTACTTTTTTACTTTGACTTTTATCATATGAAAAAAACAGGGGTATAAAATAGGCAATGAGCTACTCTACGTCCATATGGTAGCATGATATCATAAAGCTTGATAGCCGCCATGCTATTGTTTCGAGGTTCAATGAATTCTTTTTCTTGAAAGGGTTGATCACAAGATTACCCCTCTTTAATTAATTGGGCAATACAAGATTACTATATTTGTAATTCATAACCTCTATGTGAGAAAAAAAGCAGCATTACGAGTGCCCATATATGGAGTGATTAGTAGAAAGTTATTAAACCTTTGACATCTATCCCAATTCATTTTTTTTTTTTTCAAAAGGGTATAAAATGGGCAATGAGCTACTCTACATCCATATGGTAGCATGATATCTTAGAGCTTGATAGCCCGCCATGCTATTGTTTCGAGGTTTAATGAATTCTTTTTCTTGGGAGGTTGATCACAAGATTAACCTTCTTAAATTAATTGGCCAATACAAGATTACTATGTTTGTAATTCATAACCTCTATGTGAGAAAAAGCAGCATTACGAGTGTCCATATATGGAGTGATTAGTAGAAAGTTGGTAAACCTTTGACATCTATGCCGATTCAATTTTTCTTAAAAAAGGGTATAAAATGGCAATGAGCTCCTCTACGTCCACATGGTAGCATGATATCATAGAGCTTCATAGTCGCCATGCTATTGCTTCGAGGTTCGATGAAGTCTTTTTCTTGTGAGGATTAATAACAAGATTACCCTTCTTTAATTAATTAGGCAATACAAGATAACTATTTTTGTAATTCATAACCTCTATGTGAGAAAGAAGCAGCATTACGAGCGTCCATATGTGAAGTGATTAGTATAAAGTTATTAAACCTCTGACATCTATACCAATTCAATTTTATTTTTTTTAAAAGGGTATAGAATGGGCAATGAGCTATGTCACACCTCGATCCTTGAATGCGTGCCCATCCCTCGGCGGTCGATTAAATTGCAACATCCCAGAACACGTCTCCGACCCATTTATTTTAATGTACACGTGGAAGCGAATAAGTAAATCCCTTGACAACACGAAGATGGTATAAAAAAGCAGGGCCATAATTTTGAAAATCACAACACACTTTTATATACACTGCAAACAAAGTTATATACAACATTAGTTTATATTCGCACGTCTACCAAACATGAAAGAACTACTAGTCCTTTAAGCGTTCGAATCCTCATCATCAAGAAGAATAAGGAGTTTCTTAGTTCCAAAGTTAGATGAGCTGAAATTAATCCCTTCATCCTTATTATCAACATGATTTTTTTGCTTCAATATATCAAAAATTAATTGATTTTGCAAGTAAGCAAGACCAATATGCTTACAAGATTCCCTAACATCAAGAATGAAGCTACAATACTCAAATTGATTTGAGAGCTTGGTGTAGATGGTTTTAGCAAAAGCCGTCTTACCAATGCCACATATTCCATGGATGCCGACAAATAGGGTGGCACGAGAATTATTATCCGCAAATTTCATAACCTTCACCACGTGACTATCAATTCCGACCAAATGCTCAGGAATCACCAACTCAAACTTTTTCTTCGGCTGGCTCAACACTTTCTGAATAATTGATTTCACCAACTTTTCTTCGTATCTGGCACATGTGATAAGATTTCATATAGGCAGCAACAATAATTTCACATAGTTTATCTAATGAAAAGAACGAAATAAATATATCTAGGGTTAAATAGAAAAACTTTGAGAATCGTTTTTGCCACACCTCCATATATATTTTTTATTTGCTGAGACTAAAATGGGAAATGCTGACGGTCGCTTCACATAGCGAGCCCCATTTTATCATTACTCTTAGCATAATTTACTGAGTTAGAAGAAACTTGAGGGTGTCGCTCATTAAACGTGCTTTTTCCTAAAGACATTAGGGATGACATGGGCGTGTCTTCGAAAAATTTCAAAAGCATCTGAATGAGAAAAAATACAAAAAGCCGAGATGTATCTAGTGCCTCCGATCACCAGCACTTTGCTCTTCTCGGCCATCTCGGAGGGTTCTTTTACGGCGGAGGCGCGGTTCTTCCCGGTGAACTTGCTTTGTCTCGTGCTGCAACTGTTGTTGCCCGGTGGCACGCATCCAGATGAATCGTCATTTTATTTTTATTCCAAAAGGGCATAATTGTCTTTTCGGTGAATTGACTTTCCCACCACCATCATCCTTCGCTCAGAAAATGAGTACCACAAAAGTGGACAACGAAAGGCGGAAGAAATTTACGGTGGAGAATGAGCACATGACGTGAATTTTTTTGAAATAACAACTTGTCTTACCAAAAGTTATCTAAATTTGATCGCAAAAATTGATTATTGTGTTGACCAAACCTCCATTGAGATAGAAAAAGAAATCAACAGTTCTGATTTATGATAGGCTGCGTGCCCTTTACAAAATTCAAAAATGATAACTCTCTTGTTAAAAACAGATTTTTTTTTTTTTTTTTTTTTGTGATCCGGGAACCCTTGAACAGCCAGCTGCCGGCGAGGTAAAACGGGGGCGAACTTGACCACCACTACAGACCCAGTGACGGGTGAGTCGCGCAATGGGGATGCGGGGTTTTGAACCCCACCCCCCTCGGTGGGGGAGAAAGCGTGAAACCGGATGTTGTTGACTGTTACTTTCTCAAAAATACATTACTTAATATGTTTTTCATTGGAAATTCCTGACTTATGGTTGGTTTAGGAAGACTGAACCAAACGAATGCTTAGTTAGACAACAATCCACAGTATATCAGGTTTTGGAATAAGAATTTGGCTAGAGATTTATCCAGACCCATCGCGCATGCCTCTTTTTCTACATGTTTGTTCCCTCGCAGCCTCTAAGAGTCCCCCAAAACATTAACAATAATTCAAAATTGCGACAAGTTTGACAGTCGGTTTACGCTTATTTTAAGTTGTTATTCTTTTAGACGTGAAAGATAATATGACATAAAAAAATAGAGAAACCCGTGTCTTGGTGTTAGCTTGGATTGGCCCATGAACCCATATCAAACTCCAAAACAGAAGCAACTTCTCCAACCACTGCAGAGTCGCGCCACATTGAACATTCATACTTTATTGTGTGTCCTCAGACTTGGGGGTTGTACATGCCATGTGATGATCAACAGAAGCGACATTTCACGCTAGGATCCTGTGAAGCAGCATCCTATATTATTTATTACTGCATGGAGATGTGAGAAATTTATAAGCATGTTCGGTTTCGATAATCAAACAAATTGATCGAGGCATTGATCCACAGTCATGTATTTGACATCGGGGTAGAGCACTGAAGCTTCCACTCCGAATGATGGCTCAATCTCGAAGTTCGTTTGGTCTCCTTTCACGAAGATAGAATGGTATAATGCCAAGAACAGGTTGCGCGGAGCCACCGCCTCTGCAATATGATCGGACAAGCTTTAAATGTCAGAGAGAATAGAGAGGATTTCAGGCACTTAAATCCAATAGAAATGCATCCCTAACCTTGAATGTTCTTCAGAACCTGCTCCTCTGGAACATACACCCTCTCTAGGGTCTTGCCGATCTTTCTCTCCCACAAAGACACGAGCTCATTCATCGAGTAGGTGTTGGCAGGAGGTTTGATATACAAAATTTTGTTTAAGGTCCTTGGGTCATCCACAGCTTTGATGGTATAAGTGCCGATGTCATCCTCATTGTTAAACACCGCTGCATATTGACGGGGAGAGTTTTACAATTTGGCTAGTAAATAAATCACAGAGCGATCTATCTTCCTAGGGTTACTTTGGGCTCACTTTGAAGAAGAATGATCTTATCAAACTGATTCATTAGACAACATGCAGACAAATGCATTCATACGTTCTTTTCCCAAACAAATACATAAAGAGAACCTTCATGATTTGCCCGCTAGGTGGTATTATGCCAAGATAAACCACAACAGAATCATATCATATATTAGTCTCTAAAATTGAATACTAATGGATGTAAGAGCCCCATTATCTCTAGACAAGGACGTTACCCTACAATTATCAAGCTTCAAGAATCGCCTCTCACTCTGATCACTACTGTAATTAATTCGTTGTTAATGTACAAAAAAAAAAAAAAAACTTAACTAATTAGAATACGCATTTCAACGAATTGCTTCTTACTTTTTGCATTTCCATCCCCGAAGATGACAACTTTATCTCTAGGGGAGCTGTAGCCCCGAGCTGTGACAATGTCCGAAGGTGGAAATTTCCAAAAGAGTTAGAAGCCACAAATGTATAAGGGATTCCCTCAGCCTCAACAAGGCGGCGAATCTTGGCCTTGATAGCATATCCAGTTTTTGCTGGCTCCACAGCATCGTTACGATCCGCATCATTTCCAAAATCTGAAGGCAAGAATCTCTAAATAGAAAATAATTGATTCAGCAGAGACATTTTTATTAGAAATCAACAAAAAACTAGAGTGCATTCCCCTCATCCAACAAATTTACATGAGTTATGGAAAAAGACAAACCAAACTTATGTGAGACTGAATTTCACTTTTTTCTTCAATATGTGACTCTAACAGAGCAACAATAAAAACAAACTTATATGAAACTATATTTCATTTTTTTTTTTTTAATATGTGACTCTAACTAAGTAAAAATTATTGTAAGTGAATCAAGACTAGCAATTAAGGTGTTGTTTGGTAACGCTCCGGGAAACTTTCTTTTTGTTTGTTTTTTTTTTTTTTTTTTTTTTTTGGTTCCTCAGCGTAGAAATAGAACAAAAACGCATTTGAAGGGTTAAGTAGTTCATGTTTCTCATTATCGATCAAAGAGCAGGGTACATGACTGTAATCCATATTGAGTTTTTAAAACCTTTTGACATTTTCGATGACCTAGAGGAAAAAACATAACCACAGTGAAGCCGGCATTGTCCGGTACTTGATTTTGACATAGTTAGCCTCAAATTTCACCGACGACTTCTACACAAAGTCATGACCATTTAAAAAGGAAAGAAGTGAAGTCTACAAATAAAAAGTGAATCCACCCCATTTCATCAAAGCAGAGCCCACAACAAGAACGTGATGCACTCATACTAGAAGAAAATACTTATGCTAACAATTAACACCAACGTATATCGCCAATCAAATGCTAAACAAAGAATAATAACTCGAAATGAAATTACTAGACACGGCACAACCTTGATATTCCCGGCTGCTTTGATGGCTGCAACAATCCTGTCTTGGTCTTCTAGCTGTGCTATCCCCACAGTAGAGATTACCACATCAACCTGCTTAATCGCACTCAACAGACTCTTTTGATCGTATATGTCTCCCTGAGAATCAAATAACCAAGAACATGGACAAACAATCAATAAAGTCAGAAACCATCAACCGATCTAATTTTGGCCAGTAGGAAGACTATGAAAAAGGAGAAATACGAAATCTAATGCAGATAAGACTTCAATACCTCCACCAGATGAGAAAAACTGTTGCGAAGAATATTTTACTCTTTATTTTTTTAAAAAGCCGCTATCCACATAATTCTTGTCCATGCATTACCTACCAATCTTTTGAAAGGTTACGACAAGGTATTTGCAATGACATCTGAATTACAGATCAGCGGCGTGTACTTCTGTATAAAAATTCATCTACACAGTACGAAACATACGGAAATTTTCATAAGACTCGTCTAAAAATGCACTCGTTCGTTTCAGCATGCGAAGCTGAGGAAATTCGTCAATTAGTGTGAAAAACGAGAGGGAGATTGTTTCTGGTTTCGCCAACTTACGAGGCCGAAATATCAGAGAAGAGAAAAGGCACGCTGAATTGTAACGTGACTCCATCAACTCGATCTTGTGAAAGATTAAGATGAAAATTGACTCCGGTACTACAGATTAAATGTTGGCTGGGTCCACCTTCATGTGAGGCCCAGCCAGCATTAAATTTAAAAAAAAAAAAAAAAGAAGAAGAAGAAAACAAAACAAAACGAAAAGAAGTGGAGTGTCGTGGGTGGAGCTGTGCATCCATCGAAAAAGAAAAGAGAGGAGAGAGAAACAGAAAACTGCAAGCAAGGGAGAAGAGAAGAAAGGAAGAGGGCCGCAACTTTTCGGCTTTGATTCGAAGGCCAAATATTGACGGAATTAGCTCAAATTTCAGTATGTTGTTCGTGAGATCAAGGGCTACAAGTTGATGGTTTTTGTTCAATGAGAACCATCCCCGAATTCTCCAGTTACGGTTAAGGATTTTTTGCACCCAACTTGTTTGTCTACCTATGTGGTGAGAAAAAGATGATTGTAATGTTGATGTTGAGCCTCTAGTGTGTGACTAGAGAAGAATACTTTGTGTATTATGCTATTCTTGGTGATTAGTGGATGTTTTTGGGCGGTCCGTGGTTTTTTTCCATGGTGGGTTTTCCACGTTAAATCCTTGGTGTTTATTTGCTTTGTCTACTCATTATTTCGGTGTTATATTTGCATATTGTGAGGCTATACATTGCTGGTTGTCGCTGGGGGCTAAGAGATTTCAAGTTGATTTAGTATTGGGGGAGAATTTGATCCTAGATTGCGTTTGGCCGTGGTGAATGGTGTCCCGATTCTTGTGTATGAAGTTTGAATCATTCATGAAAGAACAAGGATAGGGTAAGACAAACTCCGATTTTTGTGTCTTTATGAAAGGATTCTCAGATAATGATTTTCTTATTCTCCTACTTTATGTGGATGATATGTTGATTGTTGGGCATGATGTCGATAAAATCAAGAGCTTGAAAAATGAGTTGAGTAAAGCTTTTGCAATGAAAGACCTAGGCCCGACTAAACAAATCTTAGGCATGAGAATTACTTGTGATAGGAAGAATAAGAAATTGTGGTTATCTCAAGAGAAGTATATTGAGAAGGTGCTTCAAAGATTCAACATGAGCACATGTAAACCGGTGAGTACTCCACTTGCAGGCCATTTCAAGTTAAGTAGTAATGAGTGTCCTTCAAGTGAGAAAGAGAAGGTTGAGATGATGAAAATTCCCTATGCATCGGCCGTGGGTAGTTTGATGTACGCCATGGTTTGTACAAGACCAGATATTACTCATGTAGTTGGTGTTGTGAGTAGATTTCTCTCTAATCTAGGTAAGAAGCATTGGATTGCTGTTAAATGGATTCTGAGATATCTTAGAGGCAATTCGACACTTTGCTTGTGTTATGGAAATGTAAAGCCTCAGTTGAGTGGCTACACGGATGCGGACTATGCCGGTGATGTTGATTCCTGAAAATCCACATCGGGTTTTATAATAATCTTTGTAGGGGGAGCTGTTTCATGTCAATCGAGATTGCAAAAATTTACCGCTTTGTCTACAACTGAAGGGGAGTATATTGCTATTACCGAAGGAGGTAAAGAACTTTTGTGCATGGAAAAATTCCTACAAGAGTTGGGCTTGAAGCAAGAGAAGTTTGTTCTATGTTGCGGTAGCATGAGTGCCATCCATCTCAGCAAGAATCTGGTGTTTCATTCAAGATCGAAGAAAGTTGATGTGAAGTATCATTGGATCCGAGAAATGCTAGAAGAGAAGCTCTTCCTACTTGAGAAAGTTCATACCGACAACAATAAGTCCGACATGATGACCAAAGCCTTACCCGTGGTGAAGCTTGACGCTTGTAGAAGAAAAGCGGACATGACGAAACTTCCCACATGAGGTGGTGGGGGAGATTTGTTGGCTGGGTCCATCTTCATGTGAGGCCCAGCCAGCATTAAATAAAAAAAAAAAAATAGGAAGACAAAGAAAAACAAAAAGAAGTGGAGTGTTGTGCGTGGTGGTGTGCATTCGTCGAAAAAGAAAAGGGAGGAGAGAGAAATAGAAAACTGCAAGCAAGGGAGAAGGGAAGAAAGGAAGAGGGCTGCAACTTTGCGGCTTTGATTCAAAGGCCAAATGTTGACAGAATCGGCTCAAATTTCAGTATGTTGTTCGTGAGATCGAGGGCTACAAGTTGATGATTTTTGTTCGTCGAGAACCATCCCCAAATTCTCGAATTGTGGTTAAGGTTTTCTTACTCCTAACTTGTTTGTCTACCTATGTGGTGAGAATAGGATTATTGTAATGATGATGTTGAGCCTCTAGTGTGTGACTAGAGAAGAATATTTTGTGTATCATGCTATTCTTGGTGATTAGTGGATGTTTTTGGGCGGTCCGTGGTTTTTCGTGCATTGGGTTTTCCACGTTAAATCCTTGGTGTCGTTATTTGCTTTGTCTACTTTTTATTTCGGCGTTATATTTGCATGTTGTGAGGATATACATTGCTGGTTGTTGTTGGGGGCTAAGAGATTTTAAGTTGATTTAGTATCGGGGGAGAAATTGATCATGGATTGCGTTTGGCCGTGGTGAATTGTGTCCCCGGGTTCTCCCCAAAATTAAAGACATTTCTCGGAATTCGGAGCAAGATCAAATGGCATGGGATGCTTCAATTCCTCGAAGCAGCACCGAACGTGGGAAACTAACGCAATCACACGTGAATAACTACTCACATGGACTAGGTTCACGCCTAAGCTCTTGAAACCTTTGATGATTTCAGCGTTGGTGGGGTTGGAGAGGGTGGACTCCGTCTCGAGAACAAAGGTAGGGTGACCGGACTTCGCACATGCTTTCACGATGAACTTTCCAATGTATCCGGCGCCTCCGATCACCAAGACTTTGCTCATCTCTGCCATCTTGGAGGGTTTTTACACAGCGGGCGTGGTGTTTTCCGGTGAACTTGATCGGTCTCTGACGTGACTTTGTCATCTTCTGCACAGAGAGAGAGAGAGAGAGACTTTGATCTCTGCACAGAGAGAGAGAGAGAGCTAAAAGGTGGGGGTTCTTATCTTCAGGATGGGACGAAGTGTCATTGGATGATTCTGGAAGGGCGTAATCGTCTTATCATTGAAATAATTTTTCTTGTTGAGGTTATCCTTTACTAGAAAAAGGGTACATGGAAAGTGGGAAAATAGACGGAGGATAATGATTTTGTTTCATTTAAGTGATTATTTAAATTCTTGAGAAATAAAATACATAACTTAGCAACCAAACAAGAAAATTTAATTTTGATGGTCCTATGAATTTAAGTAATCGTAATTGATGAGGAACTAGTCCAAACTACTTTTTTACGTTGACTTTTATCATATGAAAAAAACAGGGGTATAAAATGGGCAATGAGCTACTCTACATCCATATGGTGGCATGATATCATAAAGCTTGATAGCCGCCATGCTATTGTTTCGAGGTTCAATGAATTCTTTTTCTTGAAAGGGTTGATCACAAGATTACCCTTCTTTAATTAATTGGGCAATACAAGATTACTATATTTGTAATTCATAACCTCTATGTGAGAAAAAATCAGCATTACGAGTGTCCATATATGGAGTGATTAGTAGAAAGTTATTAAACCTTTGACATCTATCCCAATTCATTTTTTTCAAAAGGGTATAAAATGGGCAATGAGCTACTCTACATCCATATGGTAGCATGATATCTTAGAGCTTGATAGCCCGCCATGCTATTGTTTCAAGGTTTAATGAATTCTTTTTCTTGGGAGGTTGATCACAAGATTAACCTTCTTAAATTAATTGGCCAATACAAGATTCCTATGTTTGTAATTCATAACCTCTATGTGAGAAAAAAAGCAGCACTACGAGTGTCCATATATCGAGTGATTAGTAGAAAGTTGGTAAACCTTTGACATCTATGCCAATTCATTTTTTCTTAAAAAATGGGTATAAAATGGCAATGAGCTCCTCTACATCCATATGGTAGCATGATATCATAAAGCTTCATAGTCGCCATGCTATTGCTTCGTGGTTCGATGAAGTCTTTTTCTTGGGAGGATTGATAACAAGATTACCCTTCTTTAATTAATTAGGCAATACAAGATAACTATTTTTGTAATTCATAACCTCTATGTGAGAAAAAAGCAGCATTACGAGCGTCAATATATGAAGTGATTAATATAAAGTTATTAAACCTCTGACATCTATACCAATTCAATTTTTTTTTTTAATTTTAAAAAAAGGGTATAGAATGGGCAATGAGCTATGTCACACCTCGATCCTTGAATGCGTGCCCATCCCTCGGCGGTCGATTAAATTGCAACATCCCAGAATACGTCGCCGACCCATTTATTTTAATATACACGTGGAAGCGAATAAGTAAATCCCCTGACAACACGAAGATGGTATAGAAAAGCAGGGCCATAATTTTGAAAATCACAACACACTTTTATATACACTGCAAACTAAGTTATATACAACAATAGTTTATATTCACACGTCTACCAAACATGAAAGAACTACTAGTCTTTTAAGCTTTCGAATCCTCATCATCAAGAAGAATAAGGAGTTTCTTAGTTCCAAAGTTAGATTAGATGAAATTAATCCCTTCGTCCCTATTATCAACTTGATTTTTTCGCTTCAATATATAAAAAATTAATTGATTTTGCAAGTAAGCAAGACCAATATGCTTACAAGATTCCCTAACATCAGGAATGAAGCTACAATACTCAAATTGATTTGAGAGCTTGGTGTAGATGGTTTTAGCAAAAGCCGTCTTACCAATGCCACGTATTCCATGGATGCCGACAAATAGGGTGGCACGAGAATTATTATCAACAAATTTCATAACTTTCACCACGTGACTATCAATTCCGACCAAATGCTCAGGAATAACCAACTCAAACTTTTTCTTCGGCTGGCTCAACACTTTCTGAATAATTGATTTCACCAACTTTTCTTCGTATCTGGCACATGTGATAAGATTTCATATAGGCAGCAACAATAATTTCACATAGTTTATCTAATGAAAATAACGAAATAAATATATCTACGGTTAAATAGAAAAACTTTGAGAATCGTTTTTGCCACACCTCCATATATATTTTTTATTTGCTGAGACTAAAATGGGAAATGCTGACGGTCGCTTCACATAGCGAGCCCCATTTTATCATTACTCTTAACATAATTTACTGAGTTAGAAGAAACTTGAGGGTGTCGCTCATTAAACGTGCTTTTTCTTAAAGACATTAGGGATGACATGGGCGTGTCTTCGAAAAATTTCAAAAGCATCTGAATGAGAAAAAATACAAAAAGCCGAGATGTATCTAGTGCCTCCGATCACCAGCACTTTGCTCTTCTCGGCCATCTCGGAGGGTTCGTTTACGGCGGAGGCGCGGTTCTTCCCGGCGAACTTGCTTTGTCTCGTGCTGCAACTGTTGTTGCCCGGTGGCACGCATCCAGATGAATCGTCATTTTATTTTTATTCCAAAAGGGCATAATTGTCTTTTCGGTGAATTGACTTTCCCACCACCATCATCCTTCGCTCAGAAAATGAGTACCACAAAAGTGGACAACGAAAGGCGGAAGAAATTTACGGTGGAGAATGAGCACATGACGTGAATTTTTTGAAATAACAACTTGTCTTACCAAAATTTGTCTAAATTTGATCGAGAAAATTGATTATTGTGTTGACCAAACCTCCATTGAGATAGAAAAAGAAATCAACAGTTCTGATTTATGATAGGCTGCGTGCCCTTTACAAAATTCAAAAATGATAACTCTCTTGTTAAAAACAGATTTTTTTTTTTTTTTTTTTTTTTGTGATCTGGGAATTCCTGAATTGCCGACAGCCGGCGAGGTAAACCTGGGGTAAATTGGACCACCACCACAAACCCAGCCACGGGTGAGTCGCGCAATGGGGATGCGGGGTTTCGAACCCCTCCCCCCTCGGTGGGGGAGAAAGCGCGAAACCAGATGTTGTTGACTGTTACTTTCTCAAAAAATACATTACTTAATATGTTTTTCATTGGAAATTCCTGACTTATGGTTGGTTTAGGAAGAATGAACCAAACGAATGCTTAGTTAGACAACAATCCACAGTATATCAGGTTTTGGAATAAGAATTTGGCTAGAGATTTATCCAGACCCATCGCGCATGCCTCTTTTTCTACATGTTTGTTCCCTCGCAGCCTCTAAGAGTCCCCCAAAACATTAACAATAATTCAAAATTGCGACAAGTTTGACAGTCGGTTTACGCTTGTTTTAACTTGTTATTCTTTTAGACGTGAAAGATAATATGACATACAAAAATAGAGAAACCCGTGTCTTGGTGTTAGCTTGGATTGGCCCATGAACCCATATCAAACTCCAAAACAGAAGCAACTTCTCCAAGCACTGCAGAGATGCGCCACATTGAACATTCATACTTTATAGTGTGTCCTCAGACTTGGGGGTTGTACATGCCATGTGATGATCAACAGAAGCAACATTTCACACTAGGATCCTGTGAAGCAGCACCCTATATTATTTATTACTGCATGGAGATGTGAGAAATTTATAAGCATGTTCGGTTTCGATAATCAAACAAATTGATCGAGGCATTGATCCACTGTGACATCCAGATTTTCTGGTTCTAATTTCGACTGGATAAATAGGGCCGTTTTCGTTCAGTTGAAGCCGGAGATTGTGAAATTGAGGAGTATGAGGGATTCTTGAATAAAGAAAATAATCAATTTGATAAGTGAGACATCAATTGATTTTATGAGAGTCATTTGAGAGAAATTCAAGAGGGATATTGGATGCAAAAATGCAAGAGGGGAATCGAGAACTCTAATATGAAATTCTTTTGGGAATTTATGAGCTTATTCAAAGAAATTGAAATAAGAATTTTCTATTTGAGAAAATTCTTTTCTTTTGAATTTATTCTCATTTCCCCTTTCCTTATTTGGCCAAACACCTTTCCCCCTTTCTCTCTCTCTTTCTTTCTTTCTTTTTCCTTTTTCTCTTTCTCTCCCTCTCTTTTTCTTTTCCCTCATGCTTGAGCCCCCTTCCACCTAATGCACGGCTGTCCTCCACTTTGCTTCCCTTCACTTTTAATTTTTGACTTTTCAAACCTATCTACTCTCTCTCTCTCTTATCCTTATCTCACTCCCTCGACACTCTCTCTCCTCCTCTCCCTCTCGGTATTGTTCGATTGAAGAGAAGCAGAAACAGAAGCAAAAAGACGGCGCCGAGAGAAGAAAACCAGAGCTGCCGTCGCTGCTTCGCCTCGCCTGCATACTCCACCGCTCGCCGGTTGCCCTCCGTGCGCCTCTGTCGCTCTCTTGCCCAGCTCCGTCCCTCTCTCTTCCGCCCTTTTTGTTCAAACAAAGCAGAAGCAGAAAGAGAGGTCAGTTGCGTTGAAAGGCTACAGCCGCGCCGGAGCCAAGACCGTCGTCGCCGCCTCACGCCGCAAGCTGTCCTCACCCATGCATCACCCGCTCTGCCGCTCCATTGTTTATCTCCGCCTCTCCCTCACCCATCTCAGCCACCGTCGACACCCTCTGTCTTCCCCTCCTTCGCTGCTTAGGGTCCCCGGATCGGGGAGGACACGGAGTTGGAGCAAGCAATTGGTGTTCATTGGACTGGAGAGCTGCCGTTGTCGCGGTCGCCCATCCCCGCGAACGAACACGCGTGCAGTCGTGCTTGGCCGCGCCTCTCACCACCCCGCCGTGCGACCCCAGCTCCCAACCACCTCTGTTCAGCTCCATTTTGGCCAGCACAGGCCACAGTTCGGCCACCTCCGGCCACCATACGCCACCACCTCGACCCGCCGAAGCTCCCTTCGCCCTCCACCAGCCTTGCTCTACCATCTCAGCCCTTAATCCGCCCCTTCCAGCAGCGATCAGAGAAAGCAGAAAATGGGTATCGCGGTGGGGTTTTGGCCCGTTTTGGCCACCTTCCCGAGCCCGGATGCTCGGCCCGCTTTGAGGAAAGTCGATCCTCGCGTTGAGCCTGTTGTTTTGTGTGAGTTTTACTCACTAATGCCTTCTTAGTGCACTAATTATACTTAAAGGTTGATTAGTGTTAATTAAATGTAATTAGGTGGTTAGATTAGAATTGGTTAGTGATTATTAGTTAATTGTTTTGCATATTAGTTGTGTGATTAGTGTAATTAGATAGAGAATTGCCTATAGTATTTAATGTGGCTTCTTGGGATTTTTCCCGTCCATTATCGGGTGTTAATTAAGCAAATCGGGCCTAGGTGGAATTTTTAGGAATTAAATATTAAATTTTGAAATTAATTATTTAATTATTTATTTCCCGGAAATTCAATTAGGATGGGCAGTGATCGGGATTTTATGCTGATGATCGTGGCGCAGTTTATTTATTTAATTGAGCTTTATATTGTGATAAATTGAATTTATTGTATTTATTTATTTACTTTTCAAAATTAATTATTTATTTATTTATTTCCAAGAAATTCAACTAGGATGGCCAGTGATCGGGATTTTATGCTGATGATTGTGGTGTAGACTGTTTATTTAATTGAGCTTTATATTGTGCTAAATTGAATTTTTTGTATTTATTTATTTAATTTTAGAAATTAATTATTTAATTATTTATTTTCCGTAATTTCATGCTGATTGTCGTGGTGTAGTCCATTTATTTATTTAAGCTCTACATTGCGTGGAATTGATTTGATTGTGCAATATTAGGGACTTATCACAAATTGAATGAAATTGAATGACTGATTGGTTGATGGCCGAGTGTTATTATTTAGCATCGATAATGCTATAATGAATTGTAAAGCGAGAGGAACTGTGAAAGTGAATTGGGGACATTCTCGGCTGAAACCAATCAGGAACGATGTAATGAGACATACGTGGTTCGGTAATTAAAGGATATCCTTTGGTGAAAACGGCGCCTTAAAAAACGCACGAGTGTTGTCTATTACATGCAGCAGTATGGACATACGTGGTTCGATGATGGAGGATATCACTGGTGAAAATGGCGCCTTAAAGAACGCATGAATGTTGTCCATTATACACGTCACCTTGGTGCAAGCAGTGCCCGAGAGCATTAATGAGGCTCTGTGACTAAGTGTACTGCTGGAGGTTATTGTGATCGGTAATTGGTACGTCACCTTGGCGAAAAAAGACGCCCGAGACCATTCATCTGGCTCTGTGACTAAGTACCCGAATGGAGATTATAAAGTATGGTGTTGATGTGACCGAGAGGAGGTCCGAATGACATGTAATCGACTAGGTCGATTGATCATTGTTTTGATCGATGTTGTGAATTGGTTGATTGAATGTGAATGACCGTGAGTGGTCTTTTTGGTGTGTAATCGACTAGGTCGATTTGATCGATGCTTCGATCTGTGATGTGATTGCTTGGGTGCCTATTTGATTTGTGCTAATATGCAGGTGGAATTTGAGACCAAGGTAAGTCCTCTGACTCACGTTGTGCATAGGCAGCCCTAAGGTGTATTAGTTTACTAATCGGGTCTTAGGGGATAGAACTTACTGAGACGTTGTCTCAATGGTTATTGAATAACCATTTTAGGACCCGAATGAGGAGCTTAAGGAGGAGGAACCTGACGAGGAAAACCCTGAGGAGAAAGAACTCAGAGAGGAGTATCTGAAGGAGAACCCGAGGATGATCCAATTAGGATCCCGATGACTGTTGCTTTGTGGAAGCTAATTGAGTAGAAACCAACCTTTTTAGCATGGTTTGTATATGTACATGTATGACCGAGTCATTATAGATGTACATAAGAGTGTTGACTTTCAGGTTCAATTTCCTAGTCCTACTTATCTATCCCATTGTTTTATTTTCTGGGGATTTATAACCGCTTCCGCATGTGCATATATAAATGAAAGGGTCGGGGATACATAGTCCTAGGATATCGCTTTTTAAAATCGACCAAGGGAAAGGGATGTGCGCGTGCCTGAGGATCGGGGCGTGACATCCGCAGTCATGTATTTGACATCGGGGTAGAGCTCCGAAGCTTCCACTCCGAATGATGGCTCCATCTCGAAGTTCGTTTGGTCTCCTTTCATGAAGATAGAATGGTATAATGCGAAGAACAGGTTGCGCGGAGCCACCGCCTCTGCAATATGATCGGACAAGCTTTAAATCTCAGAGAGAATAGAGAGGATTCCAGGCACTTAAATCCAATAGAAATGCATCCCTAACCTTGAATGTTCTTCAGAACCTGCTCCTCTGGAACATACACCCTCTCTAGGGTCTTGCCGATCTTTCTCTCCCACAAAGACACGAGCTCATTCATCGAGTAGGTGTTGGTAGGAGGTTTGATATACAAAATTTTGTTTAAGGTCCTTGGGTCATCCACAACTTTGATGGTATAGGTGCCGATGTCATCCTCATTGTTAAACACCGCTGCATATTGACGGGGAGAGTTTTACAATTTGGCTAGTAAATAAATCACAGAGCCATCTATCTTCCTAGGGTTACTTTCGGCTCACTTTGAAGAAGAATGATCTTATCAAACTGATTCATTAGACAACATGCAGACAAATGCATTCATATGTTCTTTTCCCAAACAAATACATAAAGAGAACCTTCATGATTTGCCCGCTAGGTGGTATTATGCCAAGATAAACCACAACAGAATCATATCATATATTAGTCTCTAAAATTGAAGACAAAAATGGATGTAAGAGCCCCATTATCTCTAGACAAGGACGTTACCCTACAATTATCAAGCTTCAAGAATCGCCTCTCACTCTGATCCCTACTGTAATTAATTCGTTGTTAATGTACAGAAAAAAAAACGTTAACTAATTAGAATACGCATTTCAACGAATTGCTTCTTACTTTTTGCATTTCCATCCCCGAAGATGACAACTTTATCTCTAGGGGGAGCTGTAGCCCCGAGCTGTGACAATGTCCGAAGGTGGAAATTTCCAAAAGAGTTAGAAGCCACAAATGTATAAGGGACTCCCTCAGCCTCAACAAGGCGGCGAATCTTGGCCTTGATAGCATATCCAGTTTTTGCTGGCTCCACAGCATCGTTACGATCCGAATCATTTCAAAATCTGAAGGCAAGAATCTCTAAATAGAAAATAATTGATTCAGAAGAGACATTTTTATTAGAAATCAACAAAAAACTAGAGTGCATTCCCCTCATCCAACAAATTTACATGAGTTATGGAAAAAAGGCAAACCAAACTTATGTGAGACTGAATTTCACTTTTTTCTTCAATATGTGACTCTAACAGAGCAACAATAAAAACAAACTTATATGAGACTATATTTCAATTTTTTTTTTTTTAATATGTGACTATAATAGAGTAAAAATTATTGTAAGTGAATCAAGACTAGCAATTAAGGTGTTGTTTGGTAACGTTCCGGGAAACATTCTTTTTGTTTGTTTGGTTTTTTTTTTTTTTTTTTTTGTTCCTCAGTGTAGAAATAGAACAAAAACGCATTTGAAGGATTAAGTAGTTCATGTTTCTCATTATCGATCAAAGAGCAGGGTACATGACTAATCCATATTGAGTTTTTAAAACCTTTTGACATTTTCGATGACCTAGAGGAAAAAACATAACCACAGTGAAGCCGGCATTGTCCGGTACATGATTTTGACATAGTTAGCCTCAAATTTCACCGACGACTTCTACACAAAGTCATGACCATTTAAAAAGGAAAGAAGTGAAGTCTACAAATAAAAAGTGAATCCACCCCATTTCATCAAAGCAGAGCCCACAACAAGAACGTGATGCACTCATGCTAGAAGAAAATACTTTAAGCTAACAATTAACACCAACATATATCGTCAATCAAATGCTAAACAAAGAATAATAACTCGAAATGAAATTACTAGACACGACAAAACCTTGATATTCCCGACTGCTTTGATGGCTGCAACAATCCTGTCTTGGTCTTCTAGCTGTGCTATCCCCACAGTAGAGATTACCACATCAACCTGCTTAATCGCACTCAACAGACTCTTTTGATCGTATATGTCTCCCTGAGAATCAAATAACCAAGAACATGGACAAACAATCAATAAAGTCAGAAACCATCAACCGATCTAATTTTGGCCAGTAGGAAGACTATGAAAAAGGAGAAATATGAAATCTAATGCAGATAAGACTTCAATACCTTCACCAGATGAGAAAAACTGTTGTGAATAATATTTTACTTTTTATTTTTTTAAAAAGCTGCTATCCACATAATTCTTGTCCATGCATTACCTACGAATCTTTTGAAAGGTTACGACAAGGTATTTGCAATGACATCTGAATTACAGATCAGCGGCGTGTACTTCTGATGGAATTCGAGTCGGCGGAAGACGACTTACCTGATTCCGATGCGCAAATAGCAAATGGCCCCGGAACAAATGTTGAATTGCAAATTTATCATGAACAATACTTCCTCACGTTAGTCTGGATGTAATCACGAGGAAAACACCTGATTTCCACGGCGTAAATGCCGATTGTTCTTGCAAAATTGAAATGGAACGCCTTGATCTTCTTTGATGGAAATAAAGAGGAAATTTGGTGCAAATGAATGGCCAACCGTGCCAACTGTTGTGATCAGGAGGCTTTTATACGTCTCCCTTCGTACCCCTCCATTTGTGCCTTTCCATCGTAGCATATCAAGTCCAATTGGTGCGGTCCAATCGCACCCCATCATGGACGTACTAGCTAACTAGCTAAAGTATAACATCTCCCACTCGGATATGATGGGCTTGATAGTTCTTTATCAAGAATATAAGGCATTCAACATTCATCAACTTTACAAAACAATTCATACTAGCAAATAAGCCGTGCGACCAATGAGTACACCTACACTTGGGAGCTCAAATTATGCACCTGTTAGGGATAACATAATGGCTACAATCCTGAAAAGATATAAACAATCGATGTCTCATAGTGCCTTAGACATATTTTGTTACATTAGTCCAAATATACCTATCCTTTAAAGGCTATACTTGACTATTCTCAAAACACCATGTATTTACAATTACATCCGCAACCACAAAAGGCGATATAATTGGTCGACCAGTAAATACATGTAATAGATGTAAAACAACAATAGTCTTCCTTCACACTCATGTCTCTCTCAATTTTAGAACAACTGCTTTCCTAGACATGTCCCATAGGTCATATCTATTCATGATCGCCCGTAACATGCTAAAGTAGCAACATTGATCTTTTACTTCGAGAACATAGTCAGAAGTAACATAGGGCATGATGTTGAGGTAAAATACAAATTACCTCAAGGGCTCACACGATGAGTAAATAGGGATAATTATACTCATCTTCCCTTATTGGTCGTTCAATGCACATGTAGTATGAATTACATGCTATAGTGGATTACTCTTTCTATAAGAGCGTATATCATTTATCAAATATATCCACCATACAGATCTTAGCCTAAACATAGTCACGTGCTTCTCACGTACTCATGTTTAGCCCGAGTGCTATATCAGCTCGCTTTCTATAGCGACCAATTAAGTACTCGCATCCGGTATCTTTCAGGCATACATGATTATGGGACTATCATGTTCGGTCTTATTATAAATCAATCACAGACCTCATCTTGACTCCAATCAAGGCGACATATTTTATGTACCAAACTTGCTCTTCAGCATTTATTTGTACATAACATCTCATCTCAACGTGCTAACTACAGAACTTGAGGCGATTGCTCGTGTGAGTGAGCCAATCATTGCTTGATGACATACTTTTTTTTTAATAATATATGTGTGTTTGTGCTAGTCTCATAGTGGATTTGTACTTATTGATAAAACATCAAATCACTAATAAACAAACAAGTACAATACATCTGTCCACAAATACATAAACCAATGATCCTCTACAATAACATATATCATATTCTACGCAATCCTAGTGACATCCTATGGGTCAAGAATATGTCTCTAGGAATAGCCTTGGTAAATGGATCAGCAACCATTCTATTGGTTCAAATGTATTGCAGGATCACTTCTTTCTGCGCTATAATTTCTCTGATGAAGTTATTCTTTATGTCTATATGCTTTGTCCTTCCATGATACTTGGAATCTTTCACATAGGCAATGGCTGCTTGACTATTGCAATAAACTGTCACCGCTCTTGGAACTTCAGTGACAGTGGCTAAATTTTCCAAGAAACGTTTTAACCATACTGCTTCTTGCACTGCGGCAGAACATGCAACAAATTCTGCCTCCATCGTAGACAAGGCCGTGCATGTCTGTTTCTTGCTATTCCAAGAAATTGCACCTCCATTGAGCAAGAACGCATATCCAGAAGTCGATTTACGCTCATCCAGGTCTCCACCCCAATCGGCATCTGAATAACCTAATAGGCGTAAATCATTCCCTTGGTAACAAAGTCGATAGTCCATGGTGCCCTTCAAGTATCTCAAGATCCTCTTCACTGCTTTCTAGTGTGCTTGACCAGGATTTGATTGATATCGGCTCACCAATCCCACGGCATAACATATGTCGGGTCGAGTACACATCATAGCATACATCAAACTTCCGATTGCACTAGCGTAAGGAACAATTTCCATCACTTTGATTTCTTCTGGAGTCTTAGGACACATCTCAGTACTTAGGCCTTCACCTTGCATGACAGGGGTATTAATGGGATTACAATGCCGCATATTGAAACGCTCAAGAATCTTCATAATATAAGACTCTTGTGATAAAGTAAGGAGTTTCCTTGATCGATCTCTTTCGATCTTAACTCCTAATATATAAGCAGCTTCTCCCATGTCCTTCATCTCAAAATTGGAGGACAACCATTCTTTTATGGTGATAACCAAAACTTTGTCATTTCCAGCCAACAGAATATCGTCCACATAAAGTGATAAAATTACAAATTTATCTTTGGACCGCTTGACATATACACAGTGATCTTCTTTGATCATCGTGAAACCAAATGTTATTATTGCTCGATGAAAGCGAAGATACCACTATCTAGATGATTGCTTAAGGCCATATATTGAGCGATTAAGCTTGTAAACTTTATGCTCTTGACCTTTAGCTATGAAACCTATTGGTTGTTTCATATAGATTTCCTCATCTAATTCTCCATTGAGAAATGCCGTCTTTACATCCATTTGATGTAATTCAAGGTCCAAATGTGCAACGATGGCTAGAATAAGGCGTATTGAGGCAAACCTTACAACTGGTGAAAATGTTTCCTCATAGTCTATACCCTCTTGTTGAGTATAGTCTTTTGCCACAAGGCGAGCCTTATACTTTTCAATAGATCGATCCGCCCTTTGCTTAATCTTGAAGACCCATTTGTTTCCAATGGCCTTATGATTGGGTGGTAGATCAACCAAGTCCCAAACATGGTTTGCCCTCATTGACTCCATCTCATCTTCCAAAGCTTTTCTCCATTCTTCCTTGTCAGAAGATGAAAGAGCCTCTTGAACAGTCTTAGGCTCGGCATCGTCTTTTTGAGCAATCATAAATGCTTCCCCTTCAATCTCAAAACGACGACGAGGAATACTTTTACGATTACTTTTATGCAATTGAATTTATCTTGAATTCAATTTATCAGGCGATGCAACACTCCCACTAGGTCTTGTGTGTTGAGGTAAATCTTCATTTCCCTTTACAACATTAGTGGGTGTGTTATTAGGATCTTCCATCTCATATAATTGGAAGTCCTTATTAATCTCACCTCTACTAGAAAAATCGTTCTCCAAGAACGTGACATCTCGTGACTCCATTTTGGTCACACTTCCACTAGCTTGTTCACCTATGAACACGTACCCTTTGGAGTATTCGAAATATCTTATAAAGATACATTTCTTCCCTCTAGGACCTAATTTGCCATGTTTATGGGAAGAATCATGAACATAAGCCGCACATCCTCATGGACGTAGACTACTCAAGTGTAGTTTCCTACCAGTTCATATTTCATAAAGGGTGGAAGTGACCGATTTTGAGGGCACACGGTTAAGTATATAGGCAGCAGTCAATAACGCATCTCCCCAATAGGAGATAGGTAAATTTGCTGACATGACGATACCCCGCCTTTTTGTTTAAGGATTGGTAAAGGTTTAAATTTTAAGGACAAAATTTTTATAAGATGGGAAGAGTTGTGACATCCAAGATGTTTAAGCCTGTTTTCTACTGAATAAAATGGTCATTTCATTCTCGTGCCTATAGGGCTGTTCTCAGATTTGATTACTCTCGAGATAACTAGACTATCCAGGAAAGGCATTAAGGAATTTTAATGCAATAGACTTGAGAATTCGACCAGAAATCGACTGCTCGACAGTGCTCATTTGCTAAGATCATTACGACATAGATATAAATCAATTAGATATCAAAGATAGGTCGGTTCCACCAAGATGAGTGGTTAAACGTGGGTGATCCCACTAAATTGCAAAATTCTCATTGATTGGCACTAGTTTGATTTTTCTATCGTTTGGGTATCCTGTGTTCGTATTTGAATCCTCGAGTTTTCACGACAACTGAGAGTCGCCATTGTATCGAGTGGGTTCATTGTGGCTCGAAGAAAATCGGCCACGGGTCATTTACACTAAAAATCTCTTAAAACTACTCGGTAATTTAGGTCACGCTAAAAACACATCGAATGGAAATTAACCGTGAATTCAAGTCCAATTTCAGAAATTGAAGATTCTATCATGTCACAATGAATTGTAGGAACGTCGACTGAGTGTCAGAAGATTTTTCAGAGATTCCGATATTTTTACAGAAAATTGATTCAGACATCACGGAAAATTAACGGAAATTCTGATTAGCCGAATTGAATAGATTTTCGACTTACAAACTGAGCTATAGGGCGAAGAGGACTTGCAAAAATTATGTGGAATTTTTCTACACCAAAATTGGTCTTTGAATTTGGGAATATGTTGAAGAAATTGAAGACTAAAATATGAAATTCGGAGCCTAGGATGAGAGGGTACATTAATTGCATCAAAATTTGGGTAATTGATGGAAATTATATTGGGAAAGTATTAGGGGACTGGTGTTCAATGGAGGGGATAAATCCATTGACTTTACCCCTTAATCCTATTTTTTTCATAAAGCAAAACCAGCTAGCCTCTCGCGGTTGTCTCTTGCTCCCTCTGTCTCTATCTATTCCTCTCTCCTTCACAACCTTGGTCTTTTGCTTTTGCTTTTAAAATTTTCTTTCCTCTCTTGGATGAGCTATTCCGGCTCTTCTTCGTTTCCCTCCTCAAGACAACCCATATTCCATTGAGTTTCCTCGTTGAAGACGTCCAACGCTTGCTACTCTTTGGTCAACACTCTCCCCAAAGAAGCCCTTTCATTTGACTGCATATCCTCACGCCAGCTGCCCCACTTCACTGAAGCAGCGCCACCCCACACTCGGCCCAACTTTCCTTCATGTCTTCATCCAACTGCTGCGAGACTAGCATCTCCCCCAAAGCCACGTGTCTTCAACAACGCAGCAACAATGCTCGCGTCGCCCTCCATTTTCCATTGTGCGCGCCAGTCAACGCTCAACTTCAGCATCTTCGTTTCGTCTGCGACGCCTGCCCCATCCACGCGTGCACGCCGTCCACGATGCCACCAACTTTCATTTCGCTTGCTACTTCCTTTGTTCAGCCCAACAGCAACGCACGAAGCCCAGCTTCGCCTATTCCTTGGCCCAGCAGTCTTCAAAAGTCCAGCAGCCCAAGTCTTTAGCCATCTCAGCTCAAGTGAGCCCAGAAATTGAAGCCCTCAAAATTGCAGCTCCAATTTAGTCTTGTGGGCCCAATGAATTAAGTCCATTCAGCCCACGATTTGAAGCCCAAGTGAGATCATCCTAGAAATTCAGCAAGCCAAAGTCCAAGTCTAAGCGTAGAAATTTATGTGGGCTTGCAAGGTTTTTGGGCCCGACCAGTGTCTGCCGACGCTATCGAAAACTTGGATTTCGGCCATCGTTGCATCGTCATCGAGGTGTTCCAGTCTTCACTTTGCACAAGTGAATAATCTCACTAATCCTTTATTAGTAGACTAATTATGCTTAAGGATTGATTAATGTTAATTAAGTAGGACTAGGTGGTTAGATTAGAGTAGATTATTGATTATTAATTAATTGTGATGCATATTAGACATTTTGGATTGTGCAATTAGTAAGTGAATATAGTCTACTATTTATTGAATGTATCTCGGAATTTTTCCCGACCCTTATTGGGCTTCAATTAGGCAATATGGGCCTAAATTGGACTTTTAGTAATTAATTATTAATTTTCAAAATGAATGAATGAATTATTCATTTTTTTGAAAATTTAACCTGGATGGCCAGTGATCGGAATTTCATGCTGATCGTCATGGTGTAGTCCGTTTATTTATTTTAACTCTATGTTGTGTGGAATTTAATTAATTGTGCAATTTGAAGAATTATTCATAAATTGATTGGAATTGAATGGAAATTGAGTGATTGACTGGTAAATGGCCGAGTATATTCATTTTAATGCCAATAATGTGTTGATGGGATAAAGTAGAGAGAATTACAAGAATGAAATGGGAATTTTCTTGGCTAAGACCGTCAGGTATGACGAGCGTGGTTCAGTGATTAAGGATATCACTAGCGAAAATGTCGCCTTAAAGAACGTACGTAGATTATCTATGACTTGTGGCAGGCATGGTTCGGTGATGGGGAATATCACTGCTGAAAACGGCGCCTTAAAGAATGCACGTAGACTGTTAGTGACCTATGACGGGCGTTGTTCGGTGATTGTGAATATCACTAACGAAAATGGCGCCTTAAAGAATGCACGTAGACTGTTTGTTAGCCACGTCACTTGGTGAAAACGATGCCCGAGAGACTTATATGTCTCCGTGACTCGATATACTAGTGAAAGTGATGTCACCTTGGTGAAAACGATGCCTGAGAGCATTAATGGAGCTTTGTGACTAAGTGTACAATTGGAGGTTATATAGTGGGATGTAAATGGCCTAGAAGAGGTCGGACTGACATGTAATCGGTTAGGTCGATTGATCAATGATTTGATCTTATGTCGTGATTTGATTGATTGCTTGATGCAAGATATGAGGCATATTTGTATAACCTTGAATTGCAGGTTAGGACTGATGTCAAGGTTTGTCTTATGACTCGTGCTGTTCTTAGGTATTCATGTGGTGTATTGGTTTCCTAATCGAGTCTTAGTGGGGTAGAACTTGCTGAGATGTAGTTTCAATGGTTTCAGGCCTATAGATGAGCCTGAGGAGGAGGAACTAGAAGAGGACGATGTGCTAGAAAAACATGAAGAGCTTGAGGGAAACAAGCATAGTGAAGAAGTGTTAGAAGAGGATCAGGATGATCCTTAGTGTGACTTGGATAAGGATTGAGATCCCATCCTCTTTTGTGAACCCTGTATATATGTGGATAGAGTGGAACTAAAAAGTTGTGAATAGTTTTGTGAAGTACTTTAAGTTATGCTTTGTATAAAAGTATGGTTGTGGATTTCAATATGAAAAATATGGCATTACTTTTCTATCCCATTGTTTTTATTGTCCGGGGATTATAACTGTTTCCACATGTGCTATTAAAAATGAAAAATGGTCGGCTATACATAGTCCTAGGATATCGCATTCTAAAATTGACCAAGTAGAATGATGTGTGTGTGCTTGAGAATCGGGGGCGTGACAGGGGGCACGGCGGTGAGCGGCGGGCCTGGTGACGATAGGAAGGGTTGCTTGTCTTTCTCTGCAACTCATGAGCTTCAAAGCTCTTCGAAAATGGAGAAAGTAGGTTGGAGGAAGGAGAAAGAGGACAACACAAGCTTCGAGGGGGCTACTTTGCTTCTATCTTAGCCCTTTGTCCCCTTGGTAAGACCCCACTAGATGGCCTGGCTTCCTCAACACATTTTGCAGCCACCAAGTTTCCTTAGGAAGGCAAGGAAGTGGTCCAAAGGTTGAGGACCATGGGGGCTACGAATTTCAAAGCATTTTCCCCTAAATCCACTTCAAATTCCTCTTGAAATAATTCAATTCGGCCCCCATAAATCCAACTAAGATGCCCTCGACCAAATTGAAATTTTTCTTTGCCAATAGAACAAACTTGCATCCCAAACACAAGATAAAAAACGATCTCTTAAATTTTTCGGTAAAAAACGGCCCTATAATGAATTTCTACCAAAAATCTCGGTTTACGGAAAAATCTTTGGAGGATGAGTTGACATTCCTAAAATAAACTGTGACAAGAAAGAACTTTCAATTTCTAAAATTAGATTTAAATTCACGGTTAATTTCAATCTGGCACGATTTTAGCGTGACGTAACCTATCGGGTAGCTTTTAGAAATTTTGAATACAATTAACCCATGGTCGATTATTTTCTGACCACATTGAATATCTTTGACATAATGGCGACTCTCGATTGTTGTGAAAATATCGAGATTTCAATTATGGACACAAGGTGCCAAAACGACAGAAAAAAGTGCCAATCGATGAGAATTTTACAATATGGTGGAATCACCCACTTTTTAATCGCCAGAAAAATCGGTCGATTTTTAACTGTGCCGTAATGATCTTTGTAGATGAGCACGGTCAAGTAGTCGAGTCGAATTCTCAAGTCTAGTGCCTAGGCATCGATTCATTCAAATAGCTTGAAATTCAGGATGTCACAACTCTCCCCTCTTATAAAAATTTCAATTTTACAATAAACAAAAGGTAGTACACTTGTGGAATCACCCTTGAGTTATTTTTAATCGCCATTTTAATCTATTCATTCTCTTTGGTGAAACCCTTAGTTACTAGTCTGGTAGTTTTAAACTTTTCAATCTTTCCTTTAGTATCCCTTTTAGTCTTAAATACCCATTTGCAGCCAATAGGTTTAAAACCTTTAGGTAATTCAACAAGCTCCTAAACACCATTGTGTTTCATAGATTGCATCTCATTTTCATCGTATTTAGCCACAAATCTAATTGAGGACATGAGATGGCATCCGTATAAGTTAGCGGATCAACAATGCAACCAATATCATAATTATGTTCTCCTAGGTAGACAATATAGTCTAGTGGTATAGCCGAATGTCTTTCCCTAATTGATCTTCTGAGTGGAGCTACGCTACTTCAACCTCATTATGAATTTGAGGAGCTTGAGAAATTTTATTAGGAACTGTCTCAATAATAGGATCCTGGGCCACAACAGGCTCAGTTTGTGGCGCAAGGTGCTCCATAATTGTCTATAGAGGATGAGACAGGGATCCGGTAATCCCCACCATACTATCATATTTGATAGTTTGTGAGCAACTACACTTTTCAGCTACATCAAATTCCAGAAATTTTGCAGTATGAGATTCCACAATTCTTGTACCTCCATTAGGGTTATAAAACCGATACCCCTTTGAATGATTTGGGTAAGACACGAAGTAATATCAAGTAGTTTTGGAATCCAGCTTACTCAATGTTGGATTATATAACTTCACTTTTACTGGACATCCCAAACTTTAAGATAATACAAGCTAGGTTTACATCTAGTCCATAACTCAAAATGGGTCAATGGAACCGCTTTAGTAGGAACATGATTTAGAATATAAAGAGCTATTTTCAAAACTTCACCTCACATAAAATTAGGTAAATTGGTCCTACTAATCATATTTCTCATCATGTCCATAAGAGTACGATTGCGCCTTTCAGCTAAACCATTTTGTTCAGAGCTTCTGGGCATAGTAAACTGACTTATTATTCCAGAATCCTCTAAATATTTTAGCAAACCACCCTTTAAGTTGTCCAGCATCACCGTGCCTACCAAAATACTCACCACCACGATCAGATGTGACAATCTTTATAACTTTTCCCAACTGTTTCTTCATTTCAATCCGAAAAGTCTTGAATTTGTCAAGAGACTTAGACTTTTCTTTAATCAAGTATAAGTATCCATATCGGGAATAGTTGTCAATAAATTGGTATAATCAGACATTACTAGAAATAATTGTAAAAGCAGTCCTAAACCTATTGTAAGTTTAGATTAAGATTAGCCTATTATAGGTCAAAAGTACACAAAATCTGTTTTTTATATTTTATATATTTTTATGTGTTATGATGAAAGATATTCCAATATCATTGAAGTTTCCTCCTCCTTTTTTTAAAAAAAAATTTAAGGTAATATTATTCTATCCAAGATCAACACTATTTTTTGTGGCATTATGTCCCTTCTAATCTTAAAATTCATGGATTTCAAGACTCATGTCAAAGCTTAGACGCAGCTTATTTACAATCTCCCAAAATAGGACAAGACTGAGAGACAACATATGAGATGATTCAAGTAGCAATGTTCAACAACAGATTGTTCCTAGTCTTCTAGATCACTCAAACGCAACTCTTGCAACTCCCAATTAACGAAAATTTGTAATTCCCATCGTACTTTTTCTTATACACATTGCATTGTTTGTGCATTTATATGTAAAAAACACGCTAAATTTGATACGCTACTATCATAGTGGATGCTTGAAATGATGAATCGTAGGGTGAATCGCATTTCTCTACAATGTGTTTGGGAGAGAATTCTCTAGAATATTTCTATTGCTCAATTCCTAAATTATTGGGGTGGGCAACCTATTTATATTTGAGTCCCTCGCTTTACAGCCATTGATTCCCTTTTGACATACCACGTGTTGTTATCTGATGTGTTTATAGGATGCATGAACCACAAGTTGAACACAGATGCTTCAAAAACTTGACATATGTAATAATCCAAATGTAGGCTAAACCAACAAAAACGTAGGCCTTTTAGAAGCGCAAGTAGATCAATTAAACAATTGTGCAGTCTAATGCCAATGGTGTGTACTAAAACAATTATTCATGCGACATTATAATTATTCAAACACGCCTATAGTGGTGATGCGAATATGTGAAATCACCTCCTAATATGCAAAGCATATGATTAAATTAAGCAAAGAAATGATTTAGAAAACATTTTCCAAAAAATAAGTACTTATATCATTTAAAAAAATTAGTGTGCAGTCTAAATGTCAATGATCATTACTTAGTAAAAGATCATTGGGCATCATGTTTATAACATGGGTTTACTTTCTATTCATTTTGCCAAAAATGAGTGATTTGAAAAATATTTTCCAAAAAATAATTCCTTACATCACTTACAAAAATAAATTACTAGAAAATTTTTCATCACTCATGAAAATAATTAGGCATAGATTGTCATCAATGATGAAAACAATTTCCACTAACTAATTTTTTTAAACAATATAAGTACTTAATTTTCAAAAAATGTTTTCCAAATCACTTATTTTTGGTGAAACAAATGCACCCAGCCTAATTTCTTTGCTTAATTCAATCATATGCTTTGCATATTAGGATGTGATTTCACATATTCGCATCATGACTGTAGGTGTAAACAATCATTTATTTTTGTAAGTGATGTAAACAATTATTTTTGAAAAATAATTTTCAAATCAATCATTTTTGCAAAATGAGTGGAAAGTAAACCCATGTCATAAACATGATGCCCAATGATCTTTTACTAAATAACAATCCTCAAGAAAATTGCGAGCTATCAGGAAGCAATAGAGAAAAACACCTGGTGTTTAAGAGTCCCCATATGGTAATGATCCTCTGTCAATTAGATTATGCCAATCCTCAATTGCTGTGTCTATCATTCAATTTAATTCAATCATGTAGGAGTCGGTTTAGAATTCAATTAGAATTTAGGCAGCCCTTTCATGCTTGGGGAAACTAAATGAGGCAAGCCTATGAATATTAAGACCATCGAAGGCTGTGTTGAAAGTTTGACTAGATTGATGGGAAAATTGTTTGAAATTGCATGTCGATTCCAAAAAAATAACGCTCACAAACAATTCACCAAGAAAAACATAATAACAAAATAACAGAATTAGAAGAAGACGCTAGAAAATTTGTTAATGAAGTTCACTTAAACTTGGGCTACGTCTTCGTGCAAAGGCATCCTGTGGATCCATTAAACTTAAAAAAGATTGGAAACCCTCATAAAGAAAGAAGTGATATTCTCTCAAGATCAGGGCACAAAAAGATCCTCTCTCAATTTTTTCTTTTATCTTTTTCTTGCATCTCTATTTTCTTTTTCAGCATTTTGACAGCTAGCGTCTTGTCATTGATAATACAAAGGTGTAGCTTTTAACCTAAAAAAAAATCTAATAAAAAAGACAAAAAAACTCTTAAAAATATTTGGCTTCATATATGACAATCTCCCACTTGAAGACAAATATACCCGAGCACTAAGCAACTTTGCATCCATCTTTTTCAAAAGCTAGTACTTGAAAAACTTGTACCTCTACGATACTCCTCATCAATCAATATGGAGTATTACCAATGGTAGTAGTATATAAAATATGCTTCTCTGTGTCTACTACCTTGGTCAACATGTTAGCTGGATTCTTCGAGCCATCAATATCTACAACTTTAACTCATTATCTTTCAATGTTGGCATGATAAAGTGATAATGCCTCTTGACTATAAATTGAATCATTCCTGGTCGGATAGATTTCACCAATTGAACCAACTTTTGCCACCTCCATGCTTAGTCTTTCGATGATCTACAATTTCTCTATAGAATGGATACATGTAGGCTTAAGATGCAACCTTGACACCAAATAAAGGAAACATGTCGATTACACGATCGATGAAAGCTATTAAAATTTGTAGAAGCCTTCAAAAGATGTGATACTTGTGGGGAGCAATAAAAATGAATCTATGTATTGAAAAAACCCTTCCCACCATCATGAGCAAGATCCCAAAATTCAGCTTATTTAGTTCAAAAGATCAAGAAGAACAATAAGGCCTTTGAATAGGAACTTGTTTACAAGGACTAAGGGAGAAGTAAGAAAGGATGAGGAGTATATGTCTTCCGCCTTAAGGGCAAATATGTGGTGCTTAAATACCTTCAAATCCACATGAATAAGATGTATTTCTAGGGAAGGGGGCACCGGTAATAGATAATTCATTATTTCCCAAGTGTAACCTTTAGAACTCTACTTTCTGAAGAATAGTTCCAATTAGTTGAATCTAAGACACCCAAGGAAATTAAGTTCCTTTTTAATTCTGGATCGTGTCTTACTCGAGTTAATGTCCTCACAATACCATAATGCATTCTGATTTTAACATCACGAACACCCACAACATCGCACTCGGCGTTGTTTCCTAAATAGACTTTGCCACTATCGGTGCATTGATAAGTGATAAACCAGCTTCTATTTGGTGTAGCGTGAAATGAACAACTAGAAACCATCATCCATCCGCCAAATGGTGAATCCTCAGTGATAGACAAGACACAATTGACACCACTAGATTCATCCTCAGCTGCACCCACAACATTATCTATAGACTCAACTCTAATTCCCTTACGCATTTAGGGTTTAGGGTTTAGGGTTTAGGGTTTAGGGTTTAGGGTTTAGGGTTTAGGGTTTAGGGTTTAGGGTTTAGGGTTTAGGGTTTAGGGTTTGGGGTTTAGGGGGTTTAGGGTTTAGGGGGTTTAGGGTTTAGGGTTTAGGGTTTAGGGTTTAGGGTTTAGGGTTTAGGGTTTAGGGTTTAGGGTTTAGGGTTTAGGGTTTAGGGTTTAGGGTTTAGGGTTTAGGGTTTAGGGTTTAGGGTTTAGGGTTTAGGGTTTAGGGTTTAGGGTTTAGGGTTTAGGGTTTAGGGTTTAGGGTTTAGGGTTTAGGGTTTAGGGTTTAGGGTTTAGGGTTTAGGGTTTAGGGTTTAGGGTTTAGGGTTTAGGGTTTAGGGTTTAGGGTTTAGGGTTTTAGGGTTTAGGGTTTAGGGTTTAGGGTTTAGGGTTTAGGGTTTAGGGTTTAGGGTTTAGGGTTTAGGGTTTAGGGTTTAGGGTTTAGGGTTTAGGGTTTAGGGTTTAGGGTTTAGGGTTTAGGGTTTAGGGTTTAGGGTTTAGGGTTTAGGGTTTAGGGTTTAGGGTTTAGGGTTTAGGGTTTAGGGTTTAGGGTTTAGGGTTTAGGGTTTAGGGTTTAGGGTTTAGGGTTTAGGGTTTAGGGTTTAGGGTTTAGGGTTTAGGGTTTAGGGTTTTTAGGGTTTAGGGTTTAGGGTTTAGGGTTTAGGGTTTAGGGTTTAGGGTTTAGGGTTTAGGGTTTAGGGTTTAGGGTTTAGGGTTTAGGGTTTAGGGTTTAGGGTTTAGGGTTTAGGGTTTAGGGTTTAGGGTTTAGGGTTTAGGGTTTAGGGTTTAGGGTTTAGGGTTTAGGGTTTAGGGTTTAGGGTTTAGGGTTTAGGGTTTAGGGTTTAGGGTTTAGGGTTTAGGGTTTAGGGTTTAGGGTTTAGGGTTTAGGGTTTAGGGTTTAGGGTTTAGGGTTTAGGGTTTAGGGTTTAGGGTTTAGGGTTTAGGGTTTAGGGTTTAGGGTTTAGGGTTTAGGGTTTAGGGTTTAGGGTTTAGGGTTTAGGGTTTAGGGTTTAGGGTTTAGGGTTTAGGGTTTAGGGTTTAGGGTTTAGGGTTTAGGGTTTAGGGTTTAGGGTTTAGGGTTTAGGGTTTAGGGTTTAGGGTTTAGGGTTTAGGGTTTAGGGTTTAGGGTTTAGGGTTTAGGGTTTAGGGTTTAGGGTTTAGGGTTTAGGGTTTAGGGTTTAGGGTTTAGGGTTTAGGGTTTAGGGTTTAGGGTTTAGGGTTTAGGGTTTAGGGTTTAGGGTTTAGGGTTTAGGGTTTAGGGTTTAGGGTTTAGGGTTTAGGGTTTAGGGTTTAGGGTTTAGGGTTTAGGGTTTAGGGTTTAGGGTTTAGGGTTTAGGGTTTAGGGTTTAGGGTTTAGGGTTTAGGGTTTAGGGTTTAGGGTTTAGGGTTTAGGGTTTAGGGTTTAGGGTTTAGGGTTTAGGGTTTAGGGTTTAGGGTTTAGGGTTTAGGGTTTAGGGTTTAGGGTTTAGGGTTTAGGGTTTAGGGTTTAGGGTTTAGGGTTTAGGGTTTAGGGTTTAGGGTTTAGGGTTTAGGGTTTAGGGTTTAGGGTTTAGGGTTTAGGGTTTAGGGTTTAGGGTTTAGGGTTTAGGGTTTAGGGTTTAGGGTTTAGGGTTTAGGGTTTAGGGTTTAGGGTTTAGGGTTTAGGGTTTAGGGTTTAGGGTTTAGGGTTTAGGGTTTAGGGTTTAGGGTTTAGGGTTTAGGGTTTAGGGTTTAGGGTTTAGGGTTTAGGGTTTAGGGTTTAGGGTTTAGGGTTTAGGGTTTAGGGTTTAGGGTTTAGGGTTTAGGGTTTAGGGTTTAGGGTTTAGGGTTTAGGGTTTAGGGTTTAGGGTTTAGGGTTTAGGGTTTAGGGTTTAGGGTTTAGGGTTTAGGGTTTAGGGTTTAGGGTTTAGGGTTTAGGGTTTAGGGTTTAGGGTTTAGGGTTTAGGGTTTAGGGTTTAGGGTTTAGGGTTTAGGGTTTAGGGTTTAGGGTTTAGGGTTTAGGGTTTAGGGTTTAGGGTTTAGGGTTTAGGGTTTAGGGTTTAGGGTTTAGGGTTTAGGGTTTAGGGTTTAGGGTTTAGGGTTTAGGGTTTAGGGTTTAGGGTTTAGGGTTTAGGGTTTAGGGTTTAGGGTTTAGGGTTTAGGGTTTAGGGTTTAGGGTTTAGGGTTTAGGGTTTAGGGTTTAGGGTTTAGGGTTTAGGGTTTAGGGTTTAGGGTTTAGGGTTTAGGGTTTAGGGTTTAGGGTTTAGGGTTTAGGGTTTAGGGTTTAGGGTTTAGGGTTTAGGGTTTAGGGTTTAGGGTTTAGGGTTTAGGGTTTAGGGTTTAGGGTTTAGGGTTTAGGGTTTAGGGTTTAGGGTTTAGGGTTTAGGGTTTAGGGTTTAGGGTTTAGGGTTTAGGGTTTAGGGTTTAGGGTTTAGGGTTTAGGGTTTAGGGTTTAGGGTTTAGGGTTTAGGGTTTAGGGTTTAGGGTTTAGGGTTTAGGGTTTAGGGTTTAGGGTTTAGGGTTTAGGGTTTAGGGTTTAGGGTTTAGGGTTTAGGGTTTAGGGTTTAGGGTTTAGGGTTTAGGGTTTAGGGTTTAGGGTTTAGGGTTTAGGGTTTAGGGTTTAGGGTTTAGGGTTTAGGGTTTAGGGTTTAGGGTTTAGGGTTTAGGGTTTAGGGTTTAGGGTTTAGGGTTTAGGGTTTAGGGTTTAGGGTTTAGGGTTTAGGGTTTAGGGTTTAGGGTTTAGGGTTTAGGGTTTAGGGTTTAGGGTTTAGGGTTTAGGGTTTAGGGTTTAGGGTTTAGGGTTTAGGGTTTAGGGTTTAGGGTTTAGGGTTTAGGGTTTAGGGTTTAGGGTTTAGGGTTTAGGGTTTAGGGTTTAGGGTTTAGGGTTTAGGGTTTAGGGTTTAGGGTTTAGGGTTTAGGGTTTAGGGTTTAGGGTTTAGGGTTTAGGGTTTAGGGTTTAGGGTTTAGGGTTTAGGGTTTAGGGTTTAGGGTTTAGGGTTTAGGGTTTAGGGTTTAGGGTTTAGGGTTTAGGGTTTAGGGTTTAGGGTTTAGGGTTTAGGGTTTAGGGTTTAGGGTTTAGGGTTTAGGGTTTAGGGTTTAGGGTTTAGGGTTTAGGGTTTAGGGTTTAGGGTTTAGGGTTTAGGGTTTAGGGTTTAGGGTTTAGGGTTTAGGGTTTAGGGTTTAGGGTTTAGGGTTTAGGGTTTAGGGTTTAGGGTTTAGGGTTTAGGGTTTAGGGTTTAGGGTTTAGGGTTTAGGGTTTAGGGTTTAGGGTTTAGGGTTTAGGGTTTAGGGTTTAGGGTTTAGGGTTTAGGGTTTAGGGTTTAGGGTTTAGGGTTTAGGGTTTAGGGTTTAGGGTTTAGGGTTTAGGGTTTAGGGTTTAGGGTTTAGGGTTTAGGGTTTAGGGTTTAGGGTTTAGGGTTTAGGGTTTAGGGTTTAGGGTTTAGGGTTTAGGGTTTAGGGTTTAGGGTTTAGGGTTTAGGGTTTAGGGTTTAGGGTTTAGGGTTTAGGGTTTAGGGTTTAGGGTTTAGGGTTTAGGGTTTAGGGTTTAGGGTTTAGGGTTTAGGGTTTAGGGTTTAGGGTTTAGGGTTTAGGGTTTAGGGTTTAGGGTTTAGGGTTTAGGGTTTAGGGTTTAGGGTTTAGGGTTTAGGGTTTAGGGTTTAGGGTTTAGGGTTTAGGGTTTAGGGTTTAGGGTTTAGGGTTTAGGGTTTAGGGTTTAGGGTTTAGGGTTTAGGGTTTAGGGTTTAGGGTTTAGGGTTTAGGGTTTAGGGTTTAGGGTTTAGGGTTTAGGGTTTAGGGTTTAGGGTTTAGGGTTTAGGGTTTAGGGTTTAGGGTTTAGGGTTTAGGGTTTAGGGTTTAGGGTTTAGGGTTTAGGGTTTAGGGTTTAGGGTTTAGGGTTTAGGGTTTAGGGTTTAGGGTTTAGGGTTTAGGGTTTAGGGTTTAGGGTTTAGGGTTTAGGGTTTAGGGTTTAGGGTTTAGGGTTTAGGGTTTAGGGTTTAGGGTTTAGGGTTTAGGGTTTAGGGTTTAGGGTTTAGGGTTTAGGGTTTAGGGTTTAGGGTTTAGGGTTTAGGGTTTAGGGTTTAGGGTTTAGGGTTTAGGGTTTAGGGTTTAGGGTTTAGGGTTTAGGGTTTAGGGTTTAGGGTTTAGGGTTTAGGGTTTAGGGTTTAGGGTTTAGGGTTTAGGGTTTAGGGTTTAGGGTTTAGGGTTTAGGGTTTAGGGTTTAGGGTTTAGGGTTTAGGGTTTAGGGTTTAGGGTTTAGGGTTTAGGGTTTAGGGTTTAGGGTTTAGGGTTTAGGGTTTAGGGTTTAGGGTTTAGGGTTTAGGGTTTAGGGTTTAGGGTTTAGGGTTTAGGGTTTAGGGTTTAGGGTTTAGGGTTTAGGGTTTAGGGTTTAGGGTTTAGGGTTTAGGGTTTAGGGTTTAGGGTTTAGGGTTTAGGGTTTAGGGTTTAGGGTTTAGGGTTTAGGGTTTAGGGTTTAGGGTTTAGGGTTTAGGGTTTAGGGTTTAGGGTTTAGGGTTTAGGGTTTAGGGTTTAGGGTTTAGGGTTTAGGGTTTAGGGTTTAGGGTTTAGGGTTTAGGGTTTAGGGTTTAGGGTTTAGGGTTTAGGGTTTAGGGTTTTTAGGGTTTAGGGTTTAGGGTTTAGGGTTTAGGGTTTAGGGTTTAGGGTTTAGGGTTTAGGGTTTAGGGTTTAGGGTTTAGGGTTTAGGGTTTAGGGTTTAGGGTTTAGGGTTTAGGGTTTAGGGTTTAGGGTTTAGGGTTTAGGGTTTAGGGTTTAGGGTTTAGGGTTTAGGGTTTAGGGTTTAGGGTTTAGGGTTTAGGGTTTAGGGTTTAGGGTTTAGGGTTTAGGGTTTAGGGTTTAGGGTTTAGGGTTTAGGGTTTAGGGTTTAGGGTTTAGGGTTTAGGGTTTAGGGTTTAGGGTTTAGGGTTTAGGGTTTAGGGTTTAGGGTTTAGGGTTTAGGGTTTAGGGTTTAGGGTTTAGGGTTTAGGGTTTAGGGTTTAGGGTTTAGGGTTTAGGGTTTAGGGTTTAGGGTTTAGGGTTTAGGGTTTAGGGTTTAGGGTTTAGGGTTTAGGGTTTAGGGTTTAGGGTTTAGGGTTTAGGGTTTAGGGTTTAGGGTTTAGGGTTTAGGGTTTAGGGTTTAGGGTTTAGGGTTTAGGGTTTAGGGTTTAGGGTTTAGGGTTTAGGGTTTAGGGTTTAGGGTTTAGGGTTTAGGGTTTAGGGTTTAGGGTTTAGGGTTTAGGGTTTAGGGTTTAGGGTTTAGGGTTTAGGGTTTAGGGTTTAGGGTTTAGGGTTTAGGGTTTAGGGTTTAGGGTTTAGGGTTTAGGGTTTAGGGTTTAGGGTTTAGGGTTTAGGGTTTAGGGTTTAGGGTTTAGGGTTTAGGGTTTAGGGTTTAGGGTTTAGGGTTTAGGGTTTAGGGTTTAGGGTTTAGGGTTTAGGGTTTAGGGTTTAGGGTTTAGGGTTTAGGGTTTAGGGTTTAGGGTTTAGGGTTTAGGGTTTAGGGTTTAGGGTTTAGGGTTTAGGGTTTAGGGTTTAGGGTTTAGGGTTTAGGGTTTAGGGTTTAGGGTTTAGGGTTTAGGGTTTAGGGTTTAGGGTTTAGGGTTTAGGGTTTAGGGTTTAGGGTTTAGGGTTTAGGGTTTAGGGTTTAGGGTTTAGGGTTTTTAGGGTTTAGGGTTTAGGGTTTAGGGTTTAGGGTTTAGGGTTTAGGGTTTAGGGTTTAGGGTTTAGGGTTTAGGGTTTAGGGTTTAGGGTTTAGGGTTTAGGGTTTAGGGTTTAGGGTTTA
>CM024650.1:131792-134292 GCA_014182695.1 Eucalyptus albens | reverse complement strand
TTAGGGTTTAGGGTTTAGGGTTTAGGGTTTAGGGTTTAGGGTTTAGGGTTTAGGGTTTAGGGTTTAGGGTTTAGGGTTTAGGGTTTAGGGTTTAGGGTTTAGGGTTTAGGGTTTAGGGTTTAGGGTTTAGGGTTTAGGGTTTAGGGTTTAGGGTTTAGGGTTTAGGGTTTAGGGTTTAGGGTTTAGGGTTTAGGGTTTAGGGTTTAGGGTTTAGGGTTTAGGGTTTAGGGTTTAGGGTTTAGGGTTTAGGGTTTAGGGTTTAGGGTTTAGGGTTTAGGGTTTAGGGTTTAGGGTTTAGGGTTTAGGGTTTAGGGTTTAGGGTTTAGGGTTTAGGGTTTAGGGTTTAGGGTTTAGGGTTTAGGGTTTAGGGTTTAGGGTTTAGGGTTTAGGGTTTAGGGTTTAGGGTTTAGGGTTTAGGGTTTAGGGTTTAGGGTTTAGGGTTTAGGGTTTAGGGTTTAGGGTTTAGGGTTTAGGGTTTAGGGTTTAGGGTTTAGGGTTTAGGGTTTAGGGTTTAGGGTTTAGGGTTTAGGGTTTAGGGTTTAGGGTTTAGGGTTTAGGGTTTAGGGTTTAGGGTTTAGGGTTTAGGGTTTAGGGTTTAGGGTTTAGGGTTTAGGGTTTAGGGTTTAGGGTTTAGGGTTTAGGGTTTAGGGTTTAGGGTTTAGGGTTTAGGGTTTAGGGTTTAGGGTTTAGGGTTTAGGGTTTAGGGTTTAGGGTTTAGGGTTTAGGGTTTAGGGTTTAGGGTTTAGGGTTTAGGGTTTAGGGTTTAGGGTTTAGGGTTTAGGGTTTAGGGTTTAGGGTTTAGGGTTTAGGGTTTAGGGTTTAGGGTTTAGGGTTTAGGGTTTAGGGTTTAGGGTTTAGGGTTTAGGGTTTAGGGTTTAGGGTTTAGGGTTTAGGGTTTAGGGTTTAGGGTTTAGGGTTTAGGGTTTAGGGTTTAGGGTTTAGGGTTTAGGGTTTAGGGTTTAGGGTTTAGGGTTTAGGGTTTAGGGTTTAGGGTTTAGGGTTTAGGGTTTAGGGTTTAGGGTTTAGGGTTTAGGGTTTAGGGTTTAGGGTTTAGGGTTTAGGGTTTAGGGTTTTTAGGGTTTAGGGTTTAGGGTTTAGGGTTTAGGGTTTAGGGTTTAGGGTTTAGGGTTTAGGGTTTAGGGTTTAGGGTTTAGGGTTTAGGGTTTAGGGTTTAGGGTTTAGGGTTTAGGGTTTAGGGTTTAGGGTTTAGGGTTTAGGGTTTAGGGTTTAGGGTTTAGGGTTTAGGGTTTAGGGTTTAGGGTTTAGGGTTTAGGGTTTAGGGTTTAGGGTTTAGGGTTTAGGGTTTAGGGTTTAGGGTTTAGGGTTTAGGGTTTAGGGTTTAGGGTTTAGGGTTTAGGGTTTAGGGTTTAGGGTTTAGGGTTTAGGGTTTAGGGTTTAGGGTTTAGGGTTTAGGGTTTAGGGTTTAGGGTTTAGGGTTTAGGGTTTAGGGTTTAGGGTTTAGGGTTTAGGGTTTAGGGTTTAGGGTTTAGGGTTTAGGGTTTAGGGTTTAGGGTTTAGGGTTTAGGGTTTAGGGTTTAGGGTTTAGGGTTTAGGGTTTAGGGTTTAGGGTTTAGGGTTTAGGGTTTAGGGTTTTGTGTTTAGGGTTTAGGGTTTAGGGTTTAGGGTTTAGGGTTTAGGGTTTAGGGTTTAGGGTTTAGGGTTTAGGGTTTAGGGTTTAGGGTTTAGGGTTTAGGGTTTAGGGTTTAGGGTTTAGGGTTTAGGGTTTAGGGTTTAGGGTTTAGGGTTTAGGGTTTAGGGTTTAGGGTTTAGGGTTTAGGGTTTAGGGTTTAGGGTTTAGGGTTTAGGGTTTAGGGTTTAGGGTTTAGGGTTTAGGGTTTAGGGTTTAGGGTTTAGGGTTTAGGGTTTAGGGTTTAGGGTTTAGGGTTTAGGGTTTAGGGTTTAGGGTTTAGGGTTTAGGGTTTAGGGTTTAGGGTTTAGGGTTTAGGGTTTAGGGTTTAGGGTTTAGGGTTTAGGGTTTAGGGTTTAGGGTTTAGGGTTTAGGGTTTAGGGTTTAGGGTTTAGGGTTTAGGGTTTAGGGTTTAGGGTTTAGGGTTTAGGGTTTAGGGTTTAGGGTTTAGGGTTTAGGGTTTAGGGTTTAGGGTTTAGGGTTTAGGGTTTAGGGTTTAGGGTTTAGGGTTTAGGGTTTAGGGTTTAGGGTTTAGGGTTTAGGGTTTAGGGTTTAGGGTTTAGGGTTTAGGGTTTAGGGTTTAGGGTTTTAGGGTTTAGGGTTTAGGGTTTAGGGTTTAGGGTTTAGGGTTTAGGGTTTAGGGTTTTAGGGTTTAGGGTTTAGGGTTTAGGGTTTAGGGTTTAGGGTTTAGGGTTTAGGGTTTAGGGTTTAGGGTTTAGGGTTTAGGGTTTAGGGTTTAGGGTTTAGGGTTTAGGGTTTAGGGTTTAGGGTTTAGGGTTTAGGGTTTAGGGTTTAGGGTTTAGGGTTTAGGGTTTAGGGTTTAGGGTTTAGGGTTTAGGGTTTAGGGTTTAGGGTTTAGGGTTTAGGGTTTAG
>CM024650.1:59798-126692 GCA_014182695.1 Eucalyptus albens | reverse complement strand
TTGTTGTTTGTGCCTCATCTGGTTTATCGCCGGATAATAATTGTGGGAATTGGGTACCTAATCTTTGCTTCAAGTAAGAAAATAAGTTCCCCAGACTCTACACAGACAATTGTTTGATGATTTTTTTTTTTTTTGGCCAGAGTTAGATGAGTTCAAATGGCCATTAACAGGCTTGACATTGAATCCTTCTCAAACATCAAAGAGGATGCTGTTAAATGCAAGTTCACTGATGTCCGATCATGAATTGTTATAAACATTGATGAAAATATCATGAAAGTGAACAAATTATTTGTGCAAAGTTTTAAGTGACCCTGAAGGTGCATGAGGACTAGAACTTAAGAATTCTTCAACAAGCAACTGCTTTGAATTAGTCGAGCAACTGGATAGAGGAACCCAAACACAGGGTGACATTATATAATTTTATAGAAGAATGGAAACAAGAACTTCATAAACCATAAGCATTAAGGCTGCCAGGATAAAATAGTATCTATGTATTTCTAGAGCAAGAAAATCGGCCAAGATAACAACATAATGAAAATGTTTAAAAGTGCCCCCAAGGCACTTGCTTAAGGCCATCAGTTGTGCTTGGAAAACATACGTAATTTTTAAAGTGTTTTTACACATAATAATCATTTTTAGTGGTCTTAACTAGTGCCTTTGAACCTCTCGTTACTAAGACCCATAACACAAATATAGAAGCCAATAAGAGATTGACCTATTTCGAATGGTTTCTGCTGTATATCAAAAGCTTTCCTTATCAATACTGGAAAATGGGAATGCTACATGCAAGTATAGCTGCTTAACAAACCACTACCCCCTTGTCACTGTGGAGAGGGGAGAGATCACGAGGCTTTAACATGAAAAACACCATCAGAATTTTCAGTGAGTCATAACTCGCTCATTTGGAGTGAGGCCGTCATCTGTGCACCACAGGACAAGTTGGGAGAAGCAAGCCATGTCCCACTCAGTCAACCACATTGGTGGTAAAAGCTTTGCAATTTGTTATGCCACAATGCGACTAAATATATTCATGCCTATGCTCCAAGGTCATTTTAAACAGCAGTGTAACAAATTTTGCAAGTACCAGATCTGTCGATGTTCTAGTTCCAAGCATAGTGCTCTTGTCGCTCACAGTTGCTTTTCAGTATTTGCATAAGAATGATTTCTATTTATTAAATTTGTTAATGATATGATTCCATCATAAGCGTTAACAATTGTACCTCCTAGCCAATCAAAGAAACTAGATCTCCATCCTCAACTCAAAAATCATCAATCCAAAAGATGAAATAGGGGGATCATCAATCCGCTTGTTATTTCTCACTGGAAAAATCTTCTAAGGTGAACAAACTACTAAATATTTCAATTTGGCTTTACATGTTAGGAGATATTGCAACTTCTTTTCCATTCAAGGACAATATCTGCTAACAAATTTATGGTATCATACAAACATGACTGAGATATAAATCAGAAAGAAAATGTCAGAATGACTCACTGGTCGGAGGGTTATGCTGAATTCTTTCACTTTTCCATCCTGAAGAACTCTGATTAAGGCCGCTTTCATTCGGCTTCTTCATGGATGCCAAATGATCAAATGTAATGCGCTCTGTTCGGAAAGGAACTGCAATATGCATAGCATAGAAAGAGCATTAGTTTCCACAAAACACAAGCCAGAAAAGCACAAAACAAAACTAAAACAAAACCGTTAGAAAATCCCAGTGTCACAAAGACAGAAAAGCAGGTACTTGTGCCTAACTATTACAAACTCAAAAGACTGAAATTGCTAAGATGCCAAAGGCAAAAAAATGCATGACCCATTAAGAGTGGTTACAAGTAAAGCCAGGGTGGTTATGAAATTAGTACTATCCATGTATTTTGACTAGCAAGAATTATATTTACATGAATATATTCACTGCTATTGCTGTGATGGCAAACTACGGCTGAATGCTGTAATTGTATAAACATACTTGTTCCATCATTTGCCACGGGCGCACATCAAATGCAAGGATGATATCATCCTTCTTGAGGATCCTATAAGCATCTGAAAGAGGGTTGATTTTGTTTACAAGAACTCCAGTCATTTCTGGTAGCATCCTGAAGTGGTTTCTCAGTTGAGAATTTTCAGTTGGCTGGCATGACAAGCCAAGGGAGCAAAATCCTGTGTATTCTCCACTTTCTTCAACACCAGATATGAAGTGTTTGATTACTGGAACCAGAATTATGTATCTACAAACCATAGATAAAAAATTAGTGGAGAACTAAGAGAAATAATTTATGAGAATTACAAGAGAAAATACCTCCAAATAATGATTACAACTTTTTGGCAATTTCAACCACCTTAATTAACTATATCGACGTCTAGAAGTATGGTGACTTCAAAATGAATCCAAGCCAGAAAGAATTATCTGTTGAACACGCTCATATTCAATTGTTGAAATCTATAAATATGCGATTTTGAAGATATGCATATTTTATTCTATGGCATATAGTGATGATGATCTGCATGAAGTACTGATAGTGATATACCTTTGTGATGGCAATTAAAAGAAAGGAATTCATTAAGTATCCACGTGATGCCTTTCTAGGTACACAACCATGATTATGAAGCTAAAAGGAGTGCAATGGCCAAGGCAACTCTATAACGCAAATCCGAATGCTCAGGTATATTATAAGAAGCTCATGCTAAGAAGTTGCACTATCCTTAATGTCGCAAAGAGTGATCTGCTAGCCAAGCCTCAGTACTGGAACTTTTTGCTTAAGTGAAGTCAGAGAAGGGTTTTTTGGCCAGAACAGTAGCCACAGGAACACTGGCAGGATACAAGAAGGTTGATGATTTGCTGTTGAGGTGATAGCTTTCTCCATCCACGAAACAGGACAGATATGCACATGATCGGTGAAGGTAGAAAATAGCTTGAATCAACAACTCGAGCACATTTTGACTAAGGATTCTCAATGCATGCTAGATAACAATCAAATTGGACAAAGAGGAATGACCGGTTTGAGTAAGTACATCCATCGATAAGCAAACAGCTGATTCTACGCAACTTAAATTGAAAGTGTCTAGGGGGAAGTCCAAAAGAAATTATTCATGTATGATAGCTCTACAGAGAACACAAAGTGAGTCAATTGGAATTTAACGAGATAAAAAGGTTTAGCCTAATTTCTAAGTTCTAAGTGTATGAGGAAGTTCTAACAGAATAAGTGCCTACATGAGAAAGGAGGGAATAAAGCAAGGTCAGCGCAATAGAAGTCTGGTATATAGAGCGTGACCAACGTTCTCATTATAAGAGGAACAGAAGAACTCACCCAATATTCTCAGAACCGGTTAGGTTCTAGAAAGCTACACTGACAACTTTATCACTCATGAGAGCAGGGCCCCCACTATTTCCTGGGTTTATAGCTGCATCAGTTTGGATTGCCATAAAGTTGAGTCGCACCATGCGCATATTGAGTAAGCTCAACTCTGGAGACAACGCCTTTGGTTATGGAAATATTGTCCCCACCTACAGAGAAATAAGAGTTAATTTGCTACTCACTAATTGTGTAATATAGGTTGGGCATTGAGCAGCAAGTACCTTGAGGATACCCGACAACAGCTATAGCTTCTTGTAGAAATGGAATGTCTCCGAGCTCCAAGAAACGCATGCCCGCCCAGAATTCTTCACTGTCCACCCTCAGAATGGCCAAGTCACATTCATGACCAACAGACAGGACATGTGCCCTATACTTGTTAGGCGAACCGTGCTTTCTCACGAGAACGAACGTATGGTCCGCAACTACATGAGCGTTGGTAACAATTCTTCTGCCAGGAATGACAAAGCCTTCAGTTCAGTCAGCAGGGAAATAGGTTAGATTTTTAGATAGGGGAGACAACAATGGTCAATTGGGAACGTGAGGAGGGGTACCCACCAGAACCCCAAGTATCGCGAGGGGGCTTGTTCTGCCAGGGAAGCAAGTAGTTGGGGCTGCTGGAGACGGTGAAAATCTTGACCACCGAGTCCAATGCCGTTTCTATCCCCGAATATGCGGCGCTCTCGTCTACACTGGCAACACTCGAGAAGGACCGCGAGGCAGAAAACCGACCCGAAGCGGTATCGGCAGCGTTGGCGACACCACGGAGGTAATAGCTATAAGGGTCGGAACTAGAAGGAGGAGGAGGAGGAGGAGGAGGAGGAGACAAGAACCTCCTGCAACAGCCGGCATCGCCGTCGGACAGAGGAAGACGACTGAGACTCAGCAGCGACAAGGAAAGCCTGCGAACCCTTGCACTCGCAGCCGACCAGCTCAATATCATCATCTGTTTAGCCCGGGGTGGCAATGCCCAAAATATGCCTCGCCCTTCCACCTTACTACCAAGGGCGAGGCGACATCACTTCACGCCACCGGGGTTTTTCCAAGTTATACGAGCTGCTTGCTTCTCTACTGTTTCAGATAGCCGATGCCCCCACCGGATGCTGAAACATCGCCCGAGTTCTTTATCACTGTAGAAATGGGTTCGCCGCGTACGAGAGAATTTGTGACAGCAAACCGGACCCCTGTGCGGAGGACGGCGGCAGCGGAGACGGTGACCCGCGGGGGGGCTAAGAAAAAAAAGTCGGTGACTCTAGGATCTGTAACCTTTAACCTAATGAAGTCCGTGCGGTGGAAACGAGACATTTTCCTCTTCAAATAAGTCCGTATCGCGAGAAGAGTAAAATTACTCCCTTTGAAAATTAGAAGAAGAAAGGAACAAATAATTGAGATGCAACAATTCAATTTAGAAAAAAAGTTCTCAATGGTTAATTAATGATAAAAGGGGATTAAATTAATTTGAGCATTTTTTTTAAATTATTAATACAGAAGAGTGCGGAGAAAATGAGAAACTGTATGTTACTAAAGTCATACAATTCATGCAAAGAGATTTGCAAATTTTAAAGGTATGATTGCGTTGAGGCGTGTGTTTATAGCGATGGGGGCCAACCATAACCATGTACACCCCCCACCCCGCATGCAGGGCAGGGAAATTATCCCTAAAATCCACATGTTTTTCAATTATTCCCTAAATACCAATTACCCCCTAGGAGCACCGAATAAAATCCTGAACTTCAAAAAATAAAAATATACAAAAAAATAACCTCAAAACGCTAGGAGATAATTAACCTATGAAAATCTCCACTTCTGAATTAACCTCTAAACTTGAAAGAGACCCTAACTAATTTCAAAATGAGCTCGAATAATCTCGATTATGATACCTAAACCCTTACTAACTCCTTAATCCGAATGATCCTCAATGAAACTCTCAAATCATCTCGATATCATAAGTAATCTGTGATTAGTAAATACACCTTGAGTAATCTCTTGACCTCTAATTAACCTCAGAATCCAAATACCCTAAAAAAAAAAACCCTACACTTGAAATAACTCCTATATCCAAAATAGTACTTCAATAGTAATTGTGGGTTGAAAGTGAGGGTTATTGGAAGTAACCGACGTCCGGAAGGATTGCCATTTTCATCTTTTTTAAATAACTGTATGTCGTACCAAGGGTCTATTTCTAAGAGGAGACGAGTGCGATGACGGGATTCTGAGTTGGCCATGAGTGCGATTACCCCCAATTTTCCATATATGTCCTGATATTTGATTCTCTCGGCTAAAGCAGATGATTGACAAGCAAATGATTGACAAAACTATAGAAAAAATAATGATTGATGAATGTAGAATGATACTCTGTTTATTTAGCTTAACCGTTCCTCACTTTCAAATCCGGACAGCCCCAAGCTAACATTCGGAAATTTTTATGACTTGTTACGTATACACCACATTGATTAAAGGCTACACGCTATCAAGATCCACACGACACATACCTAATAAGCGATAATCATGCTATTTTTGTGGCCATTTTCGTGACTTTAAAGGTGACATAACTTATTGACTTATGGACCTTGTTCAAAGTCACAGAATAATGCATATTCATCATAAGATATCTTCTCACGCCAACTCTTTTTTTTTGGGTAATTGAGGTGCCAAAAATTTAGTTAAAACTCGAGACTGGCCATACAATAGAGTTGCAATAAAACTTCTCTTTTCAAGTGCGCACCCAAGTTAGGCACAACATAATTATCCTGGCACAATCAAATAGCATGGCCCATATGAACTATATTTGTGGTCCTTAAATAAATTTATATAATCTTTCCAAATACTACTAGTGATTTGTGGTCCTTAAATTCATATAGTTTTTACTTTCCTTTTTCTCACTCTTCCCACCACCCTCCTAGCTTGGACAGTGAGTAGCACGAGCCTATGATAATCCCGATCCAATATTAAACTTGATTTAACCCTTTTATAATAATATACAGCTAAAGATTTCTACCAAAAGTGGGAAAATAAGTATTCACCCTTTTATATTAATGTTTGCGCTGATCGGGATAAAATTCAAAATAAAATAAAATTTATTCTATTTTGTATTTGGTACTTGGGTAAGATTGGATAAAGTCAGATATAAATAAGATATATGCTTATAAAATTATTCCATGGGTGGTGGGATAAAAGTAATTAGGATTTGTAATATCCATTATAGGAAATTTATTTTTATTGAATAAAAAATTCTTAAATTAAAAATAAAATAAAATAAAATTTCAATATAAAAAATATTTGAATTCTTATATAAGAGATTCAAAATAACAAGAAATAAAAACTTATTTTTTTTATCTAACGTTATTTTTATTTATATTTCAAATTTAATTCTAACTAATAATAGAAATTAGATATATAAATATAACTATATATTTATATTTATTACATATTTTAGGCATTTTAGTATTTTAGGTATATAAGTACAATTTACTATTTAATATGGAAAGGGTAAAAAGGAAATAAAGATATTTTTAAAAAGAGAGGAAAAATAAAAATAAAAATAAAAATAAAAATAAAAATAAAAATAAAGTAGGTAAGAGTATTGCGAGAGATTTTTATTATTTTCATTTGTAAACTTTTAGGTTTATTTATACTAGTATATTATTTATACCAAACAACATAGATAATATGATGTGAATATATCCGATTTTATTATTACGATTTACCACATAGTGGATAGGAAGGATATAGCAAAATCCATATATTTAATATTCCATCTTATCTAGTCTTATTCCGATTAAAAATCCAAACGATCAAAAGATAAAACACCATCAATCTTCAATTTGCAATTTAAAGTGATGGCTCCACTCCCTCTTTTTCTATGTTTCCTTTTTCTATTTATGATCTAGTGACCATAATTAAGCATTTCACATGTTTTGTTTTTAGAGTATTAAATAAAATTTGCATTCTTAAATATTCCTACAATGTTTTACGTGTTTTGTAAAAAATTATATCACCAATAGTAAAGAAAAAAGACATTATTCATATAATAAAAAATTGAAATGTCACCTGTTCATTATTGATCATATAACAACTTATATATTTTTGTCCGTCTCATCTCAAAAGCTCACTTTCTTGGTGAACTTTATATTTTTTAATTTCATTAGTCTAAAATTACATAAAGTCTCTTTATTTACTTCATTGACAAATTCACTTTTTTTTTTTTTTCTTAATATTCCTTTTTCAGTATTTTCACAAAAGTAGACCTCGGGGGAAACCGCATGGATAAGTGGACTCCAAAAGTATTATTTCGGTCAGATTTAATATTTTGGAAATCCCGATACCTTGAAAGTTGGCTGAAATCAGGAAATGGAGACTCGGCACAGAAAATTCCCTCATATTCAATAAAAAATTCATTTTCAGTATTTTCACTGTAGACCTCAGTAGGGGCAAACGACATTGATAAGAGGACTCCAAAAGCATTATTTCGGTTAGATTTAATATGTTGGAAATCCCAATACCCCGAAAGTCATTTGAAATCGGGAAAAGGAGACTCGGCATAGAAAATTCCCTCGTATTCAATTAAAAATTCATTTTCGGTATTTTCACTGTAGATCCCGGGATGGGGAACGACATGGATAAGTGGACTCCAAAAGCATTATTTCGGTCAAATTTAACATTTTGGAGATCCCGATATCCTTAAAGTCGGTTGAAATCAGCAAACAGAGACTTGGCACAGAAAATTCCCTTGTGTTATATTAAAAATTCATTTTCGGTATTTTCACTGTACACCCCGGGAGGGGGAAACGGCATGGATAAGTGGACTCTAAAAGCATTATTTCGGTCAGATTTGATATTTTTGAGATCCCGATACCCTTAAAGTCGATTGAAATCAGGAAATGGAGACTCGGTACCGAAAATTTCCCTCGTGTTCCATTAAAATTTCATTTTCGATATTTTCACTGTAGACTTCGGCAGGGGGAAACGTCATGGATAAGTGGACTCCAAAAGCATTATTTCGGTTAGATTTAAAATTTTGGAGACCCCGATACCCTGAAAATCGGTTGAAATCAGGAAACGGATACTCAGCATAGAAAATTCCCTCATGTTCGATTAAAAATTCATTTTTGGTATTTTCACTGTAAACCCCCGGAGGGGGAAACGGCATGGATAAGTGGACTCCAAATGCATTATTTCGGTCAGATTTAATATTTTGCTGATCTCAATACCCTTAAAATCGGCTGAAATCAGGAAACGGAGACTCGGCACAGAAAATTCTCTCGTGTTCTGTTAAAAATTCATTTTCGGTATTTTCACTATAGACCCCAGGAGGGGGAAATGACATGGATAAGTGGACTCCAAAAGTATTATTTTGGTCAAATTTAATATTCTGGAGATCCCGATACCCTTAAAGTTGGTTGAAATCAGGAAACGGAGATTCGGCACAGAAAATTCCCTCGTGTTCCATTAAAAATTCTTTTTCAGTATTTTCTTTGTAGAACCTAGGAGGGGAAACGACATGTATAAGTGGACTCCAAAAGTATTATTTCGGTCATATTTAATATTTTGGAGATCCCAATACCCTGAAAGTTAGCTGAAATCAGGAAACGGAGACTCAGCATAGAAAATTCTCTCATGTTCCATTAAAAATTCATTTTCGGTATTTTCACTGTAGACCTTGGGAGGGTGAAACGACATGGATAAGTGGACTCCAAAAGCATTATTTCGGTTAGATTTAATATTTTGGATATCCCGATACCTTGAAAGTCGGCTGAAATCAGTAAACGAAGACTTTGCACAGAAAATTCCCTCGTGTTCCATTAAAAATTCATTTTCGGTATTTTCAATGTAGATCGGGAGGGGTAAATGGCATGGATAAGTGGACTCTAAAAGTATTATTTTGGTCTGATTTAATATTTTGGAGATCCTAATACACTGAAAGTCAGCTGAAATCAGGAAACGGAAATTCGGCATAGAAAATTCCCTCGTGTTCCCTTAAAAATTCCTTTTCGGTATTTTCACTGTAGACCTCGGCATTGGGAAACGACATGGATAAGTGGACTCCAAAAGCATTATTTCGGTCATATTTAATATTTTGGAGATCCCGATACGCTGAAAGTCGGCTGAATTCAGGGGAAAAGGAAACTCGGCACAGAAAATTCCCTCGTGTTCCATAAAAATCCTTTTCGGTATTTTCACCGTAGACCCCGGGAGGGTGAAATGGCACGGATAAGTGGACTCTAAAAGCATTATTTCAGTTAGATTTAATATTTTGGAGATCTCGATAGCCTTAAATTCGGCTCAAATCAAGAAACGGAGACTCAAGAATGAAAATTCCCTCTCGTTACATTAAAAATTCATTTTCGGTATTTTTATTGTAGACCCCAAGAGGGTGAAATGGCATGGATAAGTGGACTCCAAAATCATTATTTCGGTCAGATTTAATATTTTAGAGATCCCAATATGTTGAAAGTCGACTGAAATCGGGAAATGGAGAATCGGCATAAAAAATTCCCTCATGTTCGATTAAAAATTCATTTTCGGTATTTTCACTGTAGATCCCAGGAGGGGTAAAAGGCTTGAATAAGTGGACTCCAAAAGAATTATTTTGGTCAGATTAAATATTTTGGAGATCCCAATACCCTGAAAGTCTGCGGAAATCAGGAAACAGCGACTCGGCACAGAAAATTCCCTCGTGTTCCATTAAAAATTCCTTTCGGTATTTTCATTGAAGACCCCAGGAGGGGTAAACAACATGGATAAGTGGACTCTAAAAGCATTATTTCGGTCATATTTCATATTTTGGAGATCCCGATACCCTAAAAGTCGGCTGAAATCAGGAAACGGAGACTCGGCAATGAAAATTCCCTCGTGTTACGTTAGAAATTCATTTTCGGTATTTTTACTGTAGACCCTGGGAGGGTGAAACGACATGGATAAGTGGACTCAGAAGCATTATTCCAGTCAGATTTAATATTTTGGAGATCCCGATACCTGAAAGTCAGCTGAATTCAGGAAACAGAGACTCAGCACAGAAAATTCCCTCATGTTCCATAAAAAAAATTGTTTTCGTTATTTTCACTGTAGACCTCGGCATGGGGAAACAGGATGGATAAGTGGACTCTAAAAACATTATTCTGGTTAGATTTAATATTTTGGAGATCCCGATACCTTGAAAGTCGGCTGAATTAAGGAAACGGAGACTCGGCACAGAAAATTCCTTCGTGTTCCATAAAAAAATCATTTTCGGTATTTTCACTTTAGACGTCAACATGGGGAAATGGCATGGATAAGTGGACTCCAAAAGCATTAGTTTGGTCAGATTTAATATTTTGGAGATCCTGGTACCCTGAAAGTCAGCTGAATTCAGGAAACGGAGACTCGGCACAGAAAATTCCCTTGTGTTCCAAAAAAAATTCATTTTCGGTATTTTCACTGTCAAACTTGGGAGGGTGAAAGGGCATGGATAATTCATTTTCGGTATTTTCACTGTCAAACTTGGGAGGCTGAATTTAGGAAATGCAGACTCGGCACAAAAATTCCTTCGTGTTCCGTAAAAAATTCATTTCGGTATTTTCATTATAGACCACGGCATGGGGAAATGGCATGCATAAGTGGACTCCAAAAGTATTAGTGCGGTGAGATTTAATATTTTGGCAATCCTGATACCCTGAAAGTCGGATGAATTCAGGAAACGGAGACTCGGCACAGAAAATTCACTCGTGTTCCATAAAAAATTCCTTTTTGATATTTTCACTGTAGACCTCGGCATGGGGAAATGGCATGGATAAGTGGACTCTAAAGGCATTATTCCAGTTAGATTTAATATTATGGAGATCCCAATACCTTGATAGTCGGCTGAATTTAGGAAACAGAGACTCGGCACAGAAAATTCCTCGTGTTCCATAAAAAATTCCTTTTCGGTATTTTCACTGTAGACCTCGGCATGGGGAAATGGCATGGATAGGTGGACTCCAAAAGCATTAGTGTGGTCAGATTTAATATTTTGGCGATCTCGATACCCTGAAAGTCGGCTGAATTTAGGAAACGGAGACTCGGCATAGAAAATTCACTCGTGTTCCATAAAAAATTCCTTTCCGGTATTTTCACTGACGACCTTGGGAGGGGGAAATGGCATGGATAAGTGGACTCCAAAGGCATTATTCTTGTTAGATTTAATATTTTGGAGATCCCAATATCATGAAAGTCGGTTGAATTTAGGAAATGCAGACTCGGCATAGAAAATTCCCTTGTGTTCCATAAAAATTCATTTTCGGTATTTTCCTTGTAGACCTCAGCATGGGAAATGGCATGGATAGGTGGAGTCCAAAAGCATTAGTGCGGTCAGATTTAATATTTTGGCGATATCTTGAAAGTCGGCTGAATTCAGGAAACGGAGACTGAGCACAGAAAATTCACTTGTGTTCCATAAAAAATTCCTTTAGGGTATTTTCACTGTCGACCTTGGGAGGGGAAACGGTATGGATAAGTGGACTCCAAAAGCATTAGTTTGGTCAGATTTAATATTTTGGAGATCCCGGTACCCGAAAGTCGGCTGAATTCAGAAACGGAGACTCGGCACAAAAATTCCCTCGTGTTCCAAAAAAAAAAAAAAAAAAAAAAAAAATTCATTTTCAGTATTTTTCACTGTCAAACTTGGGAGGGTGAAAGGGCATGGATAAGTGGACTCCAAAAGCATTATTCCGGTCAGATTTAATATCTTGGAGATCCCGATACCCTGAAAGTCGGCTGAATTCACGAAACAGAGACGCGGCACAGAAAATTCCCTCGTGTTCCATAAAAAATTCCTTTTCAGTATTTTGATTGTCGAACTTGGGAGGGTGAAACGGCATGTATAAGTGGACTCCAAAAGCATTATTCCAGTCAGATTTAATATTTTAGAGATCCCAATACCCTAAAAGTCGGCTGAATTCAGGACACGGAGACTCGGTACAGAAAATTCCCTCGTGTTCCATGAAAAATTCCTTTTCGGTATTTTCACTATCGACCTTGGAAGGGAGAAACAACATGGATAAGTGGACTCTAAAAGCATTATTCCGGTCAGATTTATTATTTTGGAGATCCCGATACGCTGAAAGTCTGCTGAATTCAGGAAAAGGAAACTCGGCACAGAAAATTCCCTCATGTTCCATCAAAAAGTCCTTTTCGGTATTTTCACTGTAGACCCCGGGAAGGTGAAACGGCATGGATAAGTGGACTCCAAAAGCATTATTTCGGTCAGATTTAATATTTTGGAGATCTCAATAGCCTTAAATTCGGCTCAAATCAAGAAAAGAGAGACTCAACAATGAAAATTCCCTCGTGTTACAAAAAATTCATTTTCGGTATTTTCATTATAGACCACGGCATGGGGAAATGGCATGCATAAGTGGACTCCAAAAGTATTAGTGCGGTGAGATTTAATATTTTGGTGATCCTGATACCCTGAAAGTCGGATGAATTCAGGAAATGGAGACTCGGCACAGAAAATTCACTCGTGTTCCATAAAAAATTCCTTTTCGGTATTTTCACTGTAGACCTCGGCATGGGGAAATGGCATGGATAAGTGGACTCCAAAGGCATTATTCCGGTCAGATTTAATATTTTGGAGATCTCAATACCTTAATAGTCGGCTGAATTTAGGAAACGGAGACTCGACACAGAAAATTCCCTCGTGTTCCATAAAAAATTCCTTTTCGGTATTTTCACTGACGACCTTGGGAGGGGGAAATGGCATGGATAAGTGGACTCCAAAGGCATTATTCTTGTCAAATTTAATATTTTGGAGATCCCGATATCATGAAAGTCAGTTGAATTTAGGATATGCAAACTCGGCATAAAAAATTCCCTCGTGTTCCATAAAAAATTCCTTTTCGATATTTTCCTTGTAGACCTCAGCATGGGGAAATGGCATGGATAGGTGGACTCCAAAAGCATTAGTGCGGTCGGATTTAATATTTTGGGGATCCTGATATCCTGAAAGTCGGCTGAATCCAGGAAATGGAGACTGGGCACAGACAAGTCCCTTGTGTTCCATAAAAAATTCCTTTTCGGTATTTTCACTGTAGACCTCGGCAAGGGGAAATAACATGGATAAGTGGACTCCAAAAGCATTATTCCAATTAGATTTAATATTTTGGAGATCCTGATACCATGAAAGTTGGCTGAATTTAGGAAACGGAGACTCGGCACAGAAAATTCCAGCTTGTTCCATAAAAAATTCCCTTTAGGTATTTTCGCTGTAGACCTTGGCATGGGAAAATGACGTGGATAAGTGGACTCTAAAAGCATTAGTTCGTTTATATTTAATATTTTGGGTATCCCGATACCTTGAAAGTCAGCTGAATTCAGGAAACGAACGCTGGGGATAGAAAATTCCCTCGTGTTCCATAAAAAATTCCTTTTCGGTATTTTCATTGTAGACCTCGGCATGGGGAAATGACACGGATAAGTGGACTCCAAAAGCATTATTCCAATCAGATTTAATATTTTGGAGATCTCGATACCCTAAAAGTCGGCTGAATTTAGGATACGAATACTCGACACAGAAAATTCTCTCATGTTCCATAAAAAATTCCCTTTCGGTATTTTCACTTTAGACCTCGGCATGGGAAATAACGTGGATAAGTGGACTCCAAAAGCATTAGTTCGGTCAGATTTAATATTTTGGAGATTCTGATACCCTGAAAGTTGGCTGAATTCAGGAAACGGAGACTCCGCACAGAAAATTCCCTCGTGTTCCAAAAAAAATTCATTTTCGGTATTTTCACTGTCGACCTTGGGAAGGGGAAATGGCATGGATAAGTGGACTCCAAAAGCATTATTCTTGTTAGATTTAATATTTTGGAGATCTCAATACCCTGAAAGTTGGCTGAATTTAGGAAATGTAGACTCGGCATAGAAAATTCCCTCGTGTTTCATAAAAATTAATTTTCGATATTTTCATTGTAGACCTCGGCATGGGGAAATGGCATGGATAAGTGGACTCCAAAAGCATTATTCCAGTCAGATTTAATATTTTGGAGATCCCAATACCCTAAAAGTCGGCTGAATTTAGGAAATGCAGACTTGGCACAGAAAATTCCCTCGTGTTCCATAAAAAATTCATTTTCGGTATTTTCACTGTAGACCTCGGCATGGGGAAATGGCACGGATAAGTGGACTCCAAAAGCATTAGTGCGGTCAAATTTAATATTTTGGAGTTCCCGATGTGACATCCAGATTTTCGGGTTTTAATTTAACTGGATAAATAGGATCCTGTCTCATCGCTCGTCAATTTATTGACGGGTCCGAAATTTCAATAAAGAAATTATCGAAGGAAAATTGAAGACCATAAAGAAAATAAAATGGGAAAAGAGAAAAGGAAAATGGAAAATATGTATTTTTTTTTCTTTTTTTTTCTCTCTCTCCCTTTTCTTTTTTTTCTCTCTCTTTCTCTCTCCTCTCCCTCTCCCCCTTCGTGCGCAGACACCCCCCCACCGCCTGTTCCTTGCCAAATTCAATTTTCCTATTTTGCTTTCCTCCCCTTTGACTAGTCAAAATCCCCTATCTCTTCCTTCTCTCTCTTCTCTCTCTCCTCCCTCACCCCACGTGACCGAAGCCCCCTCCTTCTTCTTGTCTTTCTTTCTTCAACCGAAACAAAAACCAGAAGCAGAAGAAGAAGCCGGAAGCAAGCAGCTCGCCGCCACGACCGGCCGCCGCCGCCCGCCGCCGCCACCCGCACACGCCGCTAGCTCCGCCGCCTCGCCTAGGCGCCTCCCGTGCGTCACCATCTCTCCCCGCTCAGCTCGTTTCAGCAACGTTTCGATCTGGTGGAGCCCGCCGGAGCCATCCACCCCACCTCCGGCCACCGGCCACCGCGTAGCCGCCAAGCCACCACCCGCTCTCCCGACCTCGCCCTCCGCCCGGCCTCCCCTCGCTCTTTCTTGGCTGTTTTCGGATCTGCCGAACCAGCCAGGGTGGAGACCCACGAAATGGGTTTCCAGCACCTTTGGGCCGCTTTTGGACCGTTTCCGGGCCCCGAACCCGAGCCGTGCTTTGGGAAGTTTCGTTCCTCACGTCGCCGCCGTCGGATTGATCCGATTTGCGCGCGATTTGGTGAGTAATCTCACTAATCCAGGATTAGTTGGCTAATTATGCTTAAGGTTGGTTTAGATTTAATTAATTATGTTTAGGTTGTTAGATTAGATTAAATTAGCAATTATTAGCCAATTGTGATGCAAATTAAATAAATTGAATGTGTAATTAGCAAGTAGACGTGGTCTACTAATTATTGGAAGTGCCTCGGGATTTTTCCCGACCCTTAGTGGGCTCCAATTAGGCTTTTCGGGCCTAAGTGGATTTTTTAGTATTTAAATATTAAATTTCGGAATTAAATTAAATAATTATTTATTTTCCGAAAATTCAACCTGAGAGATGGCCTGGAACCGGAAAATTATGCTGATGACCGTGGTGAAGTCCGTTTATTTAATCAGGCTTTAATTTGAGCTAAATTGAATTTTTAATATTAATTATTTAAATTTCGAAATTAATTAATTATTTATTTATTTTTCGGAAATTAAGATTTCAATGGCCGACGACCGAAATCTCGTGCTGATCGTCGTGGCGCAGTTCGTTTATTTATTTGAGCTCCACGTTGTATGGAATGGAATAAATTGTGATATTTTAGGGATTTACCCTAAATTGATTAGAATTGATTGTGATTGAATTGTTGATTGGTAAATGGCCAAGTATGTTATTCAGCATTTTAATGCTCTGTTGAGTTGATTTAATTATTTGATTGAGAATCGTTGGGCATTGGTTGTTGGTATTGAAAGTAGATTGGTAATCCTAAAAGAAAATGCACGTGGGCTCGGTGAATTGGAATGTCATGGAGAATGCACGTGAGTTATGTGGTTGAATATGTCACCTTGGCGAAAAGACGCCCGAGAGCATATTGAATTGTTTATGTGGCACGTGATGGTGTATCACCTTGGCGAACTCGGATGAGAGCATATTGAATTGTTTATGTTGGCTCGTGATCGGTGTATCACCTGGCGAAAAAGGCACGAGCATATTGAATTGTTTATGTGGCTTTGTGATGAGATATCACCTTGGCGAAAAGACGCCCGAGAGCATCTGAATTGTTTACGTTGGCTGTGATCGCTTTGGTGAGATCACCTGGAGAAAAGACGCCCGAGCATAGTAAAAGTGTTCACGTACGTTACCTTGGCGAATCGATGCCGAGAGCATTGATGGAGCTCGTGACTGCACGTGGACCCGGGCATCTAAAAGGGCACGTGGGCTCGGTGACTTGATGCATCACTTTGGCGAAAAGGTCGCCGAGAGAATGCACATGGGCCCAAGGTTCGAGGCACGTGAACTCGGAGACTTGGAAGGTCGTCCTGGAGAATGCACGTGGCCTAGCTTTTAAATATCCCACAGTGGGGATTGATCCGAATGACATGTAATCGACTAGGTCGATTGATCATTGTTTTAATCGATTTGTTTGAAGTGAATGGGTATTTATTGTGAATTGTATCGACTTGGTGATATGTGGGATGTGAGGCCAAGGTAAGTCTCTTCTGCCCATGTGCGTGTTTAGGCAGCCTTTAGTATAATAGTTTACTAATCGGGCTTAGTGGGGTAGAACTCGCCGAGACGTAGTCTCATCCCAGTTTGGGGAAAACCATTTCAGGACCCCGCTGAAGATCTGAGGAGGAGGAATCCGAAGGAGAACTCGGAGGTGAGCTCTTAAGAGAAGGATTTTTGGAAGAAGAAGATATCCCGAGAGGGGCCTTGAGTACGGCCTAGATGGATCTGAATTCCTATCTTCTTTTGAGATCTCTCTTTTGATGTGAATAGTTATGAAGTGGTTTGTGGTTTGTATAAAAGTTTGGTTATAAATTTCAATATGAAAAATATGGCCCCGCTTTTCTATCCCATCGTTTTATTGTCGGGGATTTTAACGCTTCCGCATGTGCTTAAAAATGAAAGGGTCGGCGATACATTATCCTGGGATATCGCATTATAAAATCGAGTAAGTGAGACGGATGTGTGCGTGCCTGAGGATCGGGGCGTGACATCCCGTTTAAGTGGTATCAGAGCGAAGTTGAAGATTGGAGTGATAAGGAGCGTTGACCATGGGATAGTTAGTAGGATGGCCTTTAAATTCATGCCGATGCATGTCTGTGTTAGCTGAGTGCTAAAATTGTTGGTTGTGTGTGGATCGCTCATCTTCTAATCCAGTGTGGATTTGGAAGACGGGTTGCAGTGTAAAGACTGAACCATGAGCGAGCAGGAGCTGAGAACTCCTAGTAAGAGGACAATGTCTTCTGTGACTCGTGATAATGCACTGACAAAGGTCAATACCCGAGGTGGTTGTGGCAGAGTGTCGGCTCTGGCCAGCTCGAGTGTAAGAGTACCACTGCAGGTTGGTACTAGTGTAGCAACGTCGAATGATCCTAAGTTCGATAGGATCGTTCTGATGCAAGTGTTCCTTGGGAACTGGATGAGCTTGTAAGCTCAGGATCAAGCCGTTGTCGTTGTCTCTATCACTACTGCCATTAGTAATGCAAGCGCCTTTGTTACTACACCTGTTGAGATCCAGAGTGGGGATATGATCTTGGATCGAGCCATCACTTCCAAGTCAAGGTAAGATTCAGTGCAAGCAGAAATGGAAATTTGGTCGGAGGAAAGATCGAGGTTCGAGAGAAAGTATTCTATTCCACCCAATAAGAAGGGCGGCATAGTCAAGCCAGTATTCAGACAAATGGAATATGTTGTTCCGTGGAAGATATGTTACATGGAAGATGGTATGGATCAGTCTCATGTATTTTGAGGACAGAAAATTGTGATAAGTGTCGCCGGTACGGATAGTGAACTATGGGGTATCTGCATAAGTAGATGGAATCTCGACAACTGTTACTACTGTCACCGTGGATAGGACAAGAAGTGTGCCATAGAACGCACTATGGAATTTTTGAGATAGATCTCCGGTATAAGAATTAGAGCATGCTAGTACTTGACAGGAGGTAGAATACTCACTAGGTGAGTGCCGAAAGTATGGAAGGAATGCATGGATTAATCCTGTGTTCGAGAATGACTAGAACATGCTTTGATGGTAGTGAGCACGGCCATCAAGTGAGGGACTATCGGTTGGGGTTTAAGAAGAACACCAACACTGTTACTACCGTTGGAACGCCACCAAGATGGCAAAAGGAACATGAACGGAACCGACTATGCCTTATTCAATGAAAGAATGTTTTGAGGTGATTTTATCAGAATAGTGCCAGAGAATGTTGGGATTGCAAGTGTGGAATTTCAGTTGTTTGTTAAGGCTGTAGGAAAAGAACCATTGACTAGAGTTATACTTGATTGGCTGTTGGTGTATGACTTATTCGTCAAGTGTGGAAAGAATTGGTTCTTGAGCATTATATGGTGATGAATTGTTATGGTAGAGTAACCCAGCTTATTCCAGGAGCATGTAGAAGTACCGAGTTTTACTGAGAGTTGAGAAGGGTCCTTGACTTCTTTGATCTCGTCACTTGAGGTAACCGTTTGTTGTCGGAGGTTGCCTAGGTTATCGAGATTAGTGGGCAATGATCTTAGATAAGATAGATTGAAGAATTAAAAATTGAGAACTCCTCGTAGTCCAAGAATTCTTGGAAGTGTTGCCGAAAATGTGGTCGATCGTTCGCCGAGAAAGAGATAGAATTACGATCGAGTTAACATCCGGAACAGTAACCATTCTCAAAAAGTTCTTACCGGTTGTTGTTGCCTGAATTGATAGGACCAATTGTGCAAGTGTGAGGATTGATGAATGAGGAATTCATGCATATTAGTGCATCGCTTTAGGGATCATCAGTTTTGTGAAAAGAGAAAGAAAGATGGTTCGTTGCAATTATGCATCAACTATAGTTGACCCAATCAAGTGACGATCAAGGATAAGTGTTCATTGTCAAAGATCGACGAATTGGGCGACTTGTTATAAAGAGCGTGGATGTCTTCAAGGATCGACTTGAGGACAGGTTATTGTCATATGAGAACCAGGAAGGAGGTTAAACTGAAGACGGCATTTCGCACTTGATTTTGTCCTTGTGAGAATAATGTAAAGCCATTTGATTTGACGAACACTCCAGTTGTTGTCATAGATTTGACAAACCAAGTGTTCAAAGAATATCTAGATCAATGGTGATCATGTGGTGTAACGACATTCTAGGGTGTTCATTAAGTGCTGAAGATCACGAGAGCCCCTAAGAATGGCCATGTGATTACAGGTAAATGAATCTGCATGGACTTAGTCAAGATTGAATCAGTTGTTAGCGGACCGGGATCGGCAGCAAGATCAGAGATCAGAAGCCGTGTGGATTGGACAGGTTACTACAGAGGTTTGTGAAAGAATTTTCAGCATCAGTATCATCGTGGGCTTGACCTCTTGAGAAAGAAGATAAATTCATTGGCATAGACAAGTACGAGGATAGTTTCCAGAGCTTCAGTAAGATCAGGCTACCGCACTTGTGCTAAACTTTTCATTTGGCTTTGGAAAGCACGAAACCTTTAGTGATGTGTCTTGCCAACGACTGGGTATGTATTGATACAACATGAGAAGATTGTTGTATAACTGTCCCGCCAGTTGAGACCCGATAAGTTGAACATGAAATAGTGTCGTGAATCAAAGTTTTGGCAGAACTATAATGATGTTATCGGGTATTATCTTGGGAGAATGAAAGAAGTAATTAATGTGTTGAGCCGAGAGTCTTCAATTTGTACATAGGCTGGCTAAAGTATAAACTTTACTTGAAAATGGTTCGAAATTTGGTTTTCAAATTTGAGGTAGGCTACCTTTCAAATTTTATAATCGCCCTCAAAATTGAACCAAATGTTCAAGTTAGAATCGGCGCCTAGTTGACAAGTAGAGATGTTCAGAAGATCTTATAAGAGGATACTGGCAAGAAAGAATCTGACTTTAAGACTTCTGAGGATGGAACGTTTGGGTTCCATGAGTGATTGAGTGCACTTGATAGTGCGGCACTTCGGGAAACGATCTTGTCAAAAGTTCACTATAGTATTGTAGTTTTGACCAGATGGGCAAGTAAGTCGAATCGATGTTAGCTAAATTGGTAGGATATGAAGATAGATATCGCCAAGCATGTTGCAAGTGTCGAGGTGTAGTAAGTGGAAGTTCGGTAATGCAAACCGGAAGATTTTACCATCACTCGAGAGTCCCAAGTGGAAATGGAAATATATGGCTTACTAAGGATTCGGGGATTACCGATATCATTTGAGAATAGTGGTTGATCGATAGATGGAGTTGGTCCACTTTGGTACAAGTATGAATAGATCTTGTTTTAAGTGTGTAACATCCAGATTTTGGGCTCGATTTCGATTAGATAAATTGGGCATTTCATCGACGCGATTACAATGTTTTTCTCTCGAGTTTGCCACTCATGAGATAACTAGACTAGTTGGGTGAGTTATTAAGGACCTTAAGGCAAATAGACTTGAGAATTCGACCATGAATCGACTTCTCGACCGTGCTCATCTTTAGAGATCATTACGGCACAGTTAAAAATCGAATTAAGATCAGAGATAGGTCGATTCGACTGAGATGAGTGACCAATCGTGGGTGATCCCACTAAATTGGAAAACTCTCATCGACGGCACTAATTTGATTTTTCTATCGTCGTTTTGGTACCCTGTGTTCGTATTTGAACCTTTGAGATTTTCACGACAATCGAGAGTCGCCAATGTGTCGAGTGGGTTCATTGTGGCTCGAAGAAAATTGACCACGGGTCATTTGTCCTAAAAGCTCTGAACACTACCCGGTAGTCTAGGTCACACTAAAAGCGTGTCGGAGTGAAATTAACCGCCAATCTAAGTTCGATTTCAGAAATTGAAGATCCTATCTTGCCACAAAATGGGTATGCCTAAGTGTGAGTGTCTCGGATAGTTCACCGACACGGAGTGTCGAGGACGAATTATATCTCGAATCTAGATCAGAGATTATAAGTTGGCAGAGTTTTAGAGGGTTCTTTATTAAGCAGTGTATAGCAGAGGGTACAGAATTTCAGTGGTGAAAAGAAAGTGAATAATGATGTCAGCTCAGTAATCAGTGTTTGCAGTTGTCAGATCAGTGTCAGAGTAAAGATTGCTCAGAATTGTCAGAAATTTTGAATCGTTGAGGTTCGAAGGTTTATTAGGGAGTCGAGAAAAAGAGATCAGATGTGGATGACAGAATGTCTTATGTGAGAAGCTCAATTCAATTGTTGGTTCGTAAAGAGCAGATTTTGTGTACAAAGATGATCTCCTTGGTCAAAGTGGTTAGACAATGCCACGAGACCAAATGATTAGCGTGGGAAAAGTGAGACTCGATGAGACGGCAATACCCCCACCTTTCGTTTATGGATTGGAAAAGGTTCAAATTTCGAGGACGAAATTTTTATAAGAGGGGAAGAGTTGTGACATCCAGATTTTCGGGTTTTAATTTGACTGGATAAATAGGATCCTGTCTCATCGCTCGTCAATTTATTGACGGGTCCGAAATTTCAATAAAGAAATTATCGAAAGAAAATTGAAGACCAAAAAAAAATAGGAAAGGGAAAAGAGAAAAGAAAAAATAAGAATAATATGTATTTTATTTTTCTTTTTCTCTCTCTCTCTTTTCTTTTCTTTCTTTCTCTCTCTTTCTTTCTCTCTCCTCTCTCCTCCCTCTCACCCTCGTGCGATTCCCCACCCCACACCCTCCTTTTGTTCCTTGCCAAATTCATTTTGCTCTTCTCCTCCCCATTTGACTAGTCAAAATTTTCTCTCTATCTCTTCTTCTCTCTCTCTCTTCTTCTTCCCTCCAACCCCACGTGACCGAGCCCTTCCTTCTTCTCTTTCTTTCTTCTTCGTCGAAAACCAGCGAACAAAACCAGTTGAAGAAGAAGAAGCCGCGCAAGAACAGCTCGCCGCACGCCGCCGCCGTCCGCACCACCCGCGCACGCCGCTCGCACCGCCGCCTCGCCGCTCGCTCCGTGCGTCACCATCTCCCGCTCAGCCCTCTGTTTCAGCAACGTTTCAGATCTGGTGGAGCCCGCGGAGCCGTCCACCCCACCTCCGGCCACCGTCCGGCCACCGCGTAGCCTCGCCAAGCCACCACCCGCTCTCCCGACCTCTTGCCGCCCCCCTCTCTCTTTTCTTGCTGTTTTGCGGCCGAACCAGCCAAGGGTGGAGACCCACGGATGGGTTTCCAGCTGTTCGTGGCTCGCTTTTGGGCCGTTTCCGGCCCCGAACCCGAGCCGTGCTTTGGGGACAATCGTTCCTCGCGTCGCCGCCGTCGGATTGATCCGATTTGCGCGCGATTTGGTGAGTAATCTCACTAATCCAGGATTAGTTGGCTAATTATGCTTAAGGTTGGTTTAGATTTAATTAATTATGTTTAGGTTGTTAGATTAGATTAAATTAGCAATTATTAGCCAATTGTGATGCAAATTAAATAAATTGAATGTGTAATTAGCAAGTAGACGTGGTCTACTAATTATTGGAAGTGCCTCGGGATTTTTCCCGACCCTTAGTGGGCTCCAATTAGGCTTTTCGGGCCTAAGTGGATTTTTTAGTATTTAAATATTAAATTTCGGAATTAAATTAAATAATTATTTATTTTCCGAAAATTCGACCGAGATGGCCTGGAACCGGAAAATTATGCTGATGACCGTGGTGAAGTCCGTTTATTTAATCGGGCTTTAATTTGAGCTAAATTGAATTTTTAATATTAATTATTTAATTTTCGAAATTAATAAATTAATTATTTATTTTTCGGAAATTAAGATTTTGATGGCCGACGACCGAAATCTCGTGCTGATCGTCGTGGCGCAGTCCGTTTATTTATTTGAGCTCCACGTTGTATGGAATGGAATAAATTGTGATATTTTAGGGATTTACCCTAAATTGATTGGAATTGATTGTGATTGAATTGTTGATTGGTAAATGGCCAAGTATGTTATTCAGCATTTTAATGCTTTGTTGAGTTGATTTAATTATTTGATTGAGAAATCGTTGGGCATTGGTTGTTGATATTGAAAGTAGATTGGTAACCTCGGTGAAAGAATATCACGTGGAAAATGCACGTGAGTTTGGAATGATCATATGGAGAATGCACGTGAGTTCAGTGGTTGAATATGTCACCTTGGCGAAAAGGTCGCTTGAGAGAATGCACGTGGCTCGGAGACCTCGGAAAAATGTCGCCCGAGAGCATAGAATGCACGTGGCTCGGTGACAGAGATTTGGCATCTAAAAAGACACGTGGTTGGCATATTGATGCTTATGTGGCTTTGGTGAGATGTATCACCTTAAGAGAATGCACGTGGGTCCGAGAGCATATTGAATGGCATCTAAAAGGGCACGCGGTCTCGGCGAATTGATGCATCGCTTTGGTGAGATGCACCTAAGAGAATGCACGTGGACCCGGGCATCTAAAAGGGCACGCGGTCTCGGCGAATTGATGCATCGCTTTGGTGAGATGCCCCTAAGAGAATGCACGTGGACCCGGGCATCTAAAAGGGCACGTGGGCTCGGTGACTTGATGCATCACTTTGGCGAAAAGGTCGCCTGAAAGAATGCACGTGGGCCCAAGGTTCGAGGCACGTGAACTCGGAGACTTGGAAGGTCATCCCGGAGAATGCACGTGGCCTAGCTTTTAAATATCCCACAGTGGGGATTGATCCGTATGACATGTAATCGACTGATTGTTCGATTTGTTTGAAGTGAATGGATGTTTATTGTGAATTGTACTGACTTGTACTGACTTGCAGGTGGGGATGAGGCCAAGGTAAGTCTCTGCCATGTGCGTGTTTAGGCAGCCTTTAGTATAATGGTTTACTAATCGGGCTTAGTGGGGTAGAACTCGCTGAGACGTAGTCTCATCCCAGTTTGGGGAAAACCATTTAGGACCCCGCTGAAGATCTGAGGAGGAGGAATCCGGAAGGAGAACTCGGAGGTGAATCTTAAGAGAAAGATTTTTGGAAGAAAAGAAGATAGTCCCGAGAGGGGCCTTGAGTACGCCCGGATGGATCATCTTGAAATCTCCATCTTCTTTTGAGATAGAGTTTTGATGTGAATAGTTATGAAGTGGTTTGTGGTTTGTATAAAAGTTTGGTTATAAATTTCAATATGAAAAATATGGCCCTGCTTTTCTATCCCATCGTTTTATTGTCTGGGGATTTTAACTGCTTCCGCATGTGCTTAAAAATGAAAGGGTCGGCGATACATTGTCCTGGGATATCGCATTATAAAATCGACCAAGTGAGACGGATGTGTGCGTGCCTCGAGGATCGGGCGTGAAAAATTCATTTTCGGTATTTTCACTATAGACCTCGGCATGGAGAAATGGCATGGATAAATGGACTCCAAAAGCATTATTCCGGTCAGATTTAATATTTTGGAGATCTCGATACCCTGATAGTCGGCTAAATTTAGGAAACGGAGACTCGGCACAGAAAATTCCTCGTGTTCCATAAAAATTCATTTTCGGTATTTTCACTTTCGACCTTGGGAGGGGGAAACGACAAGGATAAGTAGACTCCAAAAGCATTATTTTGGTCAGATTTAATATTTTGGAGATCCTGATACACTGAAAGTCGGCTAAATTTAGGAAACAGAGACTCGGCATGGAAAATTCCTTCCTGTTCCAGACAAAATTCCCTTTCGGTATTTTCACTGTAGACCTCGGCATGGGGAAATGACATGGATAAGTGGACTCCAAAAGCATTAGTTTGGTTAGATTTAATATTTTGGAGATCCCGATACCCTGAAAGTTGGCTGAATTCAGGAAAGGGAGACGCGGCACAGAAAATTCCCTCATGTTCCACAAAAATTCCTTTTTGGTATTTTCACTGTCGACCTTGGGAGGGGGAAATTGCATGGATAAGTTGACTCCAGAATCATTATTCCGGTCAAATTTAATATTTTGGAAATCCCGATACCCTGAAAGTCGGTTGAATTTAGGAAATGTAGACTCGGCATAGAAAATTCCCTCGTGTTCCATAAAAAATTCATTTTCAGTATTTTCATTTTCAACCTTGTGAGGGGGAAACGACAAGGATTAGTGGACTCCATAAGCATTATGCCGGTAAGATTTAATATTTTGGAGATCCCGATACCCTGAAAGTTGGCTAAATTTAGGAAATGGAGACTCAGCACAGGAAATTCCCTCGTGTTCCATAAAAAATTCCTTTTCGGTATTTTCACTGTAGACCTCGGCATGGGAAATGGCATGGATAGGTGGACTCCAAAAGCATTAGTGCGGTCAGATTTAATATTTTGGAGATCCCGATACCCTGAAAGTCGGCTGAATTCAGGAAATGGAGACTCGGCACATAAATTTCCCTCGTGCTCCATAAAAAATTCTTTTTTGGTATTTTCACTGTAAACCATGGGGAAATGGCATGGATAAGTGGACTCCAAAAGCATTATTCCGATCAGATTTAATATTTTGGAGATCCCGGTACCTTGAAAGTCGGCTGAATTCAGTAAACGGAGACTCAGCACAGAAAATTCCCTCGTGTTCCATAAAAAATTCTTTTTCGGTATTTTCACTGTCGACCTTGGGAGGGAAAACGACATGAATTATTGGACTCCAAAAGCATTATTTTGGTCAAATTTAATATTTTGGAGATCTCGATACCCTGAAAGTCGGCTGAATTCAGGAAACGGAGACTCGGCATAGAAAATTCACTCTTGTTCCATAAAAAATTCGTTTTCGGTATTTCGGTCAGATTTAATATTTTGGAGCTTGCTTTTGCATGCAGTTTCTGCCTCCCGGGGTCTGGAGTGAAATTACCGAAAATGAATTTTTCATAGGACAAATGGGAATTTTTTATGCCGAGTCTCCGTGTCCTAATTTCAGTGCACTTTTTGTGTATTGGGATCTCCAAAATATTAAATCGGTCCGAAGTAGTGCTTTTGGAGCCTACTTTTGCACGCAGTTTCTGCATCCCGGGGTCTGGAGTGAAATTACCAAAAATGAATTATTAATGGAACGGAAGGGAATTTTCTTTGCTGAGTCTCCGTTTCCTGATTTCATCTCACTTTCTCGGTATCGAGATCTCCAAAATATTAGATTGGACCGAAATAATGCTTTTGAAGCTCGCTTATTCACGCAATTTTCGCCTCTTGGGGTCTGTAGTGAAAATACCAAAAATGAATTTTTAATGAAACATAAGGGAATTTTCTATGGTGACTCTCGGTTTCCTGATTTTAGCCTACTTTCTAGCTATCGGGATCTCCGAAATATTAAATCGGATTGTAATAATTCTTTTGGAGCCCGCTTATCCACGCAGTTTCCCCCTATCGGGGTCGGCATTGAAAATACCGAAAGTGAATTTTAATGGAACAGAAGGGAGTTTTCTATGCCGAGTCTCAGTGTCCTCATTTCATCACACTTTCTCAATATCGGGATCTCCAAAATATTAAATCAGACCGAAATTATACATTTTGAGCCTGCTTATCCATGCAACTTTCCCTTGTTGGGGTTAGGAGTGAAAATAACGAAAATGAATTTTTAATGGAACATAAGGGGATTTTCTATGCCGAGTCTCAATGTCCTCATTTCATCACACTTTCTCAATATCGGGATCTCCAAAATATTAAATCAGACCGAAATTATACTTTTTGAGCCCGCTTATCCATGCAGCTTTCCCTTGTTGGGGTTAGGAGTGAAAATAACGAAAATGAATTTTTAATGGAACATAAGGGGTTTTTCTATGCCGTGTCTCCGTTTCCTGATGTCAGCCCACTTTTTGCGTATCAGGAGCTCCAAAATATTAGATCGGTCAGAAATAATGCTTTTGGAGCCTGCTTTGCATGTAGTTTCTGCCTTCTGGGGTCTGGAGTGAAATTACCGAAAATACAAGACAATCTCTCTCTCTCTCTCTCTCTCTCTCTCTCTCTCTCTCTCTCTCTCTCTCTCATGAATCACGAGCACTTATAGCATGCATCTACTTGGACAACCCTCTCTATCCCCCCCCACACACACACACACACACTCTACCAACCTTAAAGTGGTGGGAGAGAGAGAAGGCAAAAGATGGGGACAAGACATCCTTCCACACAATCAAAGATTTTGTCTCCCATTTCCAAAACCCCCCACCTCTAACTTTTCACCTCCCCTTTTATTATATGGAGAGCAACCCCCATTAACTCAGCAAAAGACCAAGATCTCTCTCTCTCTCTCTCTCTGGAGAGCAACCCCCCATTAACTCAGCAAAAGACCAAGATCTCTCTCTCTCTCTCTCTCTCTCTCTCTCTCTCTCTCTCTCTCTCTGCCACTAAGGACTTGATGTTTTCGAGTGAGGCCAATCCCTCTCATATTTGAAAAGCTTTCACTAGTGAATGCATTTCTTGAATTATTTTTGTTAATCATTAGTGAGCCTACCTTGAGTACATGATTGTCACTCAAAATACATTGATAACCTCATGAATCGAGTAAAGGTAATTAGAGGTAAATGCAAAATTTGGGCTGATAGTCCAAATATAAATTTGTTAAAGTTTGATATAATAAAGAGTCGAACCTATTCATATTCATGTCCATTCTTACACCTAATCTATAAGTGCTCGTGATTCCTGGAGGCAGCGGCAACGCACTAGAGAATGCAGCGGATTTGAGCTCGCTGGACACAAACGACAAATCGGAGCCACCAACGGGGACTCCTGGAGGGGACAGCAGAGGCTATGTAGTGGAGAATGTAGCGGATTGGGAGCAAAGGTGAGAGAGTGAATTTTAAAAAGAAGAATAGGGACTGCATCTTCTTCGTTCCTCACGAGAGGGAGACCCAACAATTTGAAATATGAAAGAATTTTCAGATCTTTCCCCATGAAACCACCCATTGACGTGTCTCCACATGTCACTCACTAGGTGGAGAGGGACTATGCTCACGTGGTGGAGCGGGACTACCTAATAACTTCTCTATGAAGATAAGGAATATAGAGCAGTATGTTGCAAAGCTCGAAATATAGAAATGTTGCCCTTCTGAGAAATGTTGAAGAACGGACGAGAGACCGTGAGGAGCACTGCAAGGACGTGGAGGTGGAGCCAAATTACTTGTCTTCTGGTGCAGATTAGGATTACAAAGACCAAAAAAGACATGAGGTTGAAGGCTCGCTCAAATAATGCCAAAACTCAACTTAGGCTGACGAGGAAGGAGAGATCTCAAGAATTAGGCCACACGCACTGATAGTCTCCACAGATAAGAAAGAAAAAAAAAGGGCAACTAGACAATCAGCCCACCAATAAAGAATGAATCAGGTGTGGAAACTTGCAATGTCAGTCTCATACAGACATAACTTGTATTCACTCCTTGCATGAACTGTCTGCGTGCATGAAAACATGGTAAGAAATCGGTGTCAAGTATCTAATGTCATCATTAAATACAATTGTCGTGAATTTCGGCCGCTGTCACGTCGCCATCGCGGTGTCCCAGTCCCCACTTTTAATCAAGTGAGTAATCTCACTAATCCTTACTTAGTAGACTAATTATGCTTAAGGGTTGATTAGTGTTAATTAAGTAGGGTTAGGTGGTTAGATTAGAATGGATTAGTGATTATTAGTTAATTGCATTGCATATTAGCTAGGTGGTTAGTGTACTTAGCTAGAGAATTGCCTATACGATTTATTGAATGCATCTCAGGAATTTTCCCGACCCGTTTCGGGCTTCAATCAGGCATTACAGGCCTAAATTGAATTTTTAGTAATTAATTATTAATTTTTGAATTAAATTAAATTATTTATTTTCCGGAAATTCACTTGTGATGGCCGGTGACCAGAATTTCATGCTGATTGTCGTGGTGCAATCCATTTATTTATTTGAGCTCTACATTGTACTGAATTTAATTGATTGGTGCAATTTGAGGATTCATTCCTAAATCAATTGAAATTGAGTGAAATTGAGTGATTGATTGGTAGATGGCCGAGTATGATTATTTAGCATTGATAATGCCTTGACGAGTCGTAAAGTGGAAAGAACCGTGAGAGTAAATTGGGAATATTATTGGCCGAGACCGATCAAGTACGAGGTATAGATATACGTGGTTCGGTGATAAGGATATCACTGGTGAAAGTGGCGTCTTAAAGAATGCACAAGTGCTGTCTATTACCTGCATCAGTATAGACATACCCGGTTCGGTGATAAGGAAATTACTGGTGAAAACGGTGCCTTAAAGAACGCACAAGTGCTGTCTACTATATGCATCATTATGGACATACATGGTTCGGTGGTAAGAATATTACTGGTGAAAACGGCGCCTTAAAGAACGCACGAGTGCTGTCTATTACTTGCATCAGTATAGACATACGTGGTTAAGCGATAAGGAAATTACTGGTGAAAACGACGCCTTAAAGAACACACAAGTGCTGTCTATTGTATGCATCATTATGGACATACATGGTTTGGTGATAAGAATATTACTGGTAAAGATGGTGCCTTAAAGAACGCACAAGTGCTGTCCATTGCATATGTCACCTTGGCGAAAACGACGCTCGAGAGCATTGATGAAACTCTGTGACTAAGTGCACCATTGGAGGTTATGCGGAGTGGGGTGAAATTACCCTGAAGTAGTCTGTCTAACACGTAATCGACTGATCGATTGATCAATTATTTGATTTGATGTCGTGATTTGATCGATTGTTCGATGTGAAATATGAAGCATATGTGTATAACCTTAAATGGTAGGTTGGGACTAATGCCAAGGCAAGTCTTCTGACTCGTGCTGTGCTTAGGCAACCGTGTGGTGTATTGGTTTCCTAATCGAGTCTTAGTGGGGTAGAACTTGTTGAGACGTAGTCTCATCCCAGTTGTAGGACAACATTTCAGGACTCTAATGAGGAGCCTAAGGAGAAAGAACCCGAAGGGGAGTACTAGGAAGAGAACCCCGATGATGATCTTGAGTACCACCCAAATGAGGATTGAGAGCCTATCCTCTTTTTGCGAACCCTCTCTATGTGTAGATAGAATGAAGCTTAAAAGTTGTGAATAGTTGTGAAGTACTCTGGATTGTGTTATGTATAAAAGTTTGGTTATGAGTTTTAATATGAAAAATATGGCATTGTTTTTCTATCCCATTGTTTTATTTCTGGAGATTTATAACTGTTTCAGCATGTGCTTAATCAATGAAAGGGTCAACGATACTTAGTCCTGGGATATTGCATTCTAAAATCAACCAAGTAGAAGGATATGTGCGTGCCCGAGGATCGGGGCGTGATATGTTCACACATTTTTAGCCTAGGATGGGAGTGGCTACAAATGTTCATGGTGAGGGAGCGAGTGTTTTCCGCTCTAAGGATCATAAGAAAACCTACTCAAAATTGCTGAAGCGAGGGGTTATGCACCCTAAATTGAAGACTAATGGATGCAAAAGGCCCAAGATCTCCAGACAAGGAAGTTGCCTGGAATTCTCAAGCTCCAAGAATTGCTCCTCACTTTGATTGCTATCATAATTGAATCGTGAAAGATGTATAGAAATCTCAACGGCTTAAAATGCGAAACATTTCAATAGATTGCTTCTTACCTTTCACATTTTCCATCTCTTGAGATGACAACTTTATCTCTAGGCGGAGCTATAGCCCCAAGCTGTGCCAATGTCGATAGGATGTAGCCTGCAAAATTATTACAACACACATAGGTATGAGGGATGTTGGAGAAAACTTCCTTATTTATTTTAAAGTTGACAAAACGTTTCTATCAATCTAGTCTGAAAACTTGCAGACTTTATTATCAAAGTTTGAAGACCTCCAGACTCAAGATTTAAAGTATACCCTTACTGATAGTTTCCAGACTGACGAAGAAAAATTTTTATTTGATAAAGAAGACTTATCCAGATGCGAGTATATCTTTAAGGATTTGGTTCGTATAGTTGATGAAGATCTCACGGCTGGAGATAGCATCTCGTGATCAGTTATTTTTATTGAAATCAATTCGGATAATTAGATCTGTTGATTAGCGAAATATACTTGGAAGGTTCTACTTATGGAAACCTAGTGATTGTATGGGCGAGTAGGATTGGTGGGCTATCATTACATTCCTTTAATAACTCGAGATCTTGCTAATTGATTTTGTCCAATGGGTAGATTGGAAAAACCCCTTTGGAAGGTGCCAACGGTTATGAAGGCATGGAGGAATATATAAGGAAGACACTTAAGTTATTCGAGTGTGTGCGTGAAAGAAAAATTTCAAAGTCTGAAGCTCCTAGTCTTTGCTGTTTCAATCGTTGAGCTCAAATTGTACTCAAAAGAGAGATTAAATACTTGTGAGATCTTGAGGAAGTGTAGTAGAGTTTCTACACTGTGGAATCAAGGAGGTGAGGCTATAAAATCTCTTTTGGTTCTTAGTGGAATCTAGCCAGTAGGCTATTAGTGCGGGAGAGTGGACGTAGGCTTGGTCTAAGCCGAACCACTATAAACCTTGTGTTTCGACTCTCTTTCCCTAATCTCTTTATTTTAATTCATAGTTTTATATAACTGTTTATAGTCTTTTACATCTTCAGTCTATTATTCTCAAAAGACGAATTAATCTGTTAAGTTTTGCAAAAAAAATTTTCATCACCTATTCACTCCCCTCTAGGTGCTCTTACTAGCCCTATCAAGGGATTCCCTCGGCCTTGACAATGCGGTGGATCTTGCCCTTGATGGCAAGAATAGCTTTTGCTGGCTCCATAGCATGGACGCGATCCAAGTCATTTCCAAACTTTGAAGGCAAGAATCTCTAGAAATAAACACAATGAAATCAGAAGAAACATTTTTGTTAGAAAGCATAAAAAATTTAGAGCATATTCACCTTAACCAAAAAACATGTATGAGTTCCCACGAAAAAAGGAAGACAAACTTATATGAGACTGAATTTGAGTTGTTTCGATAAGTTACTATAACATAGTAGAAAGTGATCATAAGTGAATCAATAAATTTAGCAATTCAGCAAAGTCGACCCCAAGTGCTATAAGAAAAATAGAAGAAATAGAGCAGTAGCCAAATAACTCTGTCAAGTATAGAATAGGCAGACATTCTACTTGCTTGGACACTTTCACAAGTAACAAGATATCAGGTAAGACGAATGCCTTTTGTGAGCATGCTGAGTTCCACTCGCCATTGATTGTCGACCACCCAAAGCAGCAACAACTACTAAGTACCATTTCAAGGATTAACTAGTTCATGTTTCCCACGCTCTCCTATAGTTGAATTCAAAATAGTTACTCTTGAATTTCACTGATGACTTCTACACAAGGTTATGACCATTTTAAAAAGAAAGAAGTTGAAGTCTATAGATAGATAAGTCCATCCATCCCATTTCATTAAAGCAATGCTTGCGAGGAGATCGCGATGCACCTAAACCAGTAAGACAAGAATCAAGCTAACACCCATTAGTCAAATGCTAAACCAACAATAAGAACTTGAAATGAAATTACTAGGCACAACACCACCTTGATATTCCCAGCTGCTTTAATAGCAGCAACAATCATGTCTTGGTCCTTCACTTGTGCTCTCCCCACAGCAGAGATTATCACATCTACTTGCTTAATCACAATACTCTCTTGATTGTATATGTCTCCCTGAGAATCAAATAACTAAGAGCATGGACAAACGATCAATGAAGTTGGCAATCATCCGCAAGATTTGTCTACACAGCAAAGCGCAGCCACGTAGCTATAGCTGTCTCAGAAACAGCTAAAGCATATCGAAGTTTCCACAAGATTTTTCTGAAAATGTGCACGTTCACATCATCATGCTAAGCTGAAATTTCGTTAGGCATTTGAAAGAGGAGAGGAACGTGATTTCTGATTTCAACCATGCACAAAGACAAAATATCAGAGAAGGGAAAGAACAACGCCATATCGTAATGTGACTCCATCAACTCGATCAAGTGAGAGATAGATATAAAAATCAACTCCGATCCTACTGATAAAAACATTTTTCAGAACGGCGAACGAACGCAACCGCATGGGAATAACTACTCACCTGGAATATATTGATGCTTGAGCTATTGAAATCTTCGACCATTTCAGCCTTGGTGGGGTCGGAGAGAGCGGACTCCCTCACGAGAGCGAAGGTAGGGTGATCGGACTTAGCACTCACCTTCACGACAAACTTTCCGATGTATCTAGTGCCTCTGATCACCAGCACTTTGCTCTTCTCGGCCATCTCGGAGGGTTCTTTTACGGCGGAGGCGAGGTTCTTCCCGGCGAACTTGCTTTGTCTCGTGCTGCAACCGTTGTTGCCCGGTGGCACGCATCGAGATGAATCGTCATTTTATTTTTATTCCAAAAGGGCATAATTGTCTTTTCGGCGAATTGACTTTCCCACCACCATCATCCTTCGCTCAGAAAATGAGTGCACACAAAAGCGGACAACGAAAGGCGGAAGAAATTTACGGTGGAGAATGAGTACATGACGTGAAATTTTTTGAAATAACAACTTGACTTACCAAAAGTTGTCTAAATTTGATCGAGAAAATTGATTATTGTGTCGACCAAACCTCCATTGAGATAGAAAAGAAATCAACAGTTCTGATTTATGATAGGCTGCGTGTTCTTTACAAAATTCAAAAATGATAACTCTCTTGCTAAAAACAGATTTTTTTTTTTTGGTGATCCGGGAACTCTTGAACAGCCGGTAGCCGGCGGGGTAAACCCGGGCCGAATTGGGCCACCACCACAGATCCAGCCATAGGTGAGTTGCGCAATGAGGATGTGGGATTTCGAACCCTCGCCCCTCGGTGGGGAGAAAGCGCAAAACCAGATGTTGTTGACTGTTACTTTCTCAAAAATACGTTACTTAATATGTTTTTCATTGGAAATTCCTGACTTATGATTGGTTTAGGAAGACTGAACCAAACGAATGCTTAGTTAGACAACAATCCACAGTATATCAGCTTTTGGAATAAGAATTTGGCTAGAGATTTATCCAGACCCATCGCGCATGCCTCTTTTTCTACATGTTTGTTCCCTCGTAGCCTCTAAGAATCCCCCAAAACATTAACAATAATTCAAAATTGCGACAAGTTTGACAGTCGGTTTACGCTTGTTTTAACTTGCTATTCTTTTAGACGTGAAAGATAATATGACATACAAAAATAGAGAAACCCGTGTCTTGGTGTTAGCTTGGATTGGCCCATGAACCCATATCAAACTCCAAAACAGAAGCAACTTCTCCGAGCACTGCAGAGACGAGCCACATTGAACATTCATACTATATAGTGTGTCCTCAGACTTGGGGTTGTACATGCCATGTGATGATCAACAGAAGCGACATTTCACACTAGGATCCTGTGAAGCAGCATCCTATATTATTTATTACTGCACGGAGATGTGAGAAATTTATAAGCATGTTCGGTTTCGATAATCAAACAAATTGATCGAGGCATTGATCCACAGTCATGTATTTGACATCGGGGTAGAGCTCGAAGCTTCCACTCCGAATGATGGCTCAATCTCGAAGTTCGTTTGGTCTCCTTTCACGAAGATAGAATGGTATAATGCCAAGAACAGGTTGCGCGGAGCCACCGCCTCTGCAATATGATCGGACAAGCTTTAAATGTCAGAGAGAATAGAGAGGATTTCAGGCTCTTAAATCCAATAGAAATACATCCCTAACCTTGAATGTTCTTCAGAACCTGCTCCTCTGGAACATACACCCTCTCTAGGGTCTTGCCAATCTTTCTCTCCCACAAAGACACGAGCTCATTCATCGAGTAGGTGTTGGCTGGAGGTTTGATATACAAAATTTTGTTTAAGGTCCTTGGGTCATCCACAGCTTTGATGGTATAGGTGCCGATGTCATCCTCATTGTTAAACACCGCTGCACATTGACGGGGAGAGTTTTACAATTTGGCTAATAAATAAATCACAGAGCCATCTATCTTCCTAGGGTTAGTTTCGGCTCACTTTGAAGAAGAATGATCTTATCAAACTGATTCATTAGACAACATGCAGACAAATGCATTCATATGTTCTTTTCCCAAACAAATACATAAAGAGAACCTTCATGATCTGCCCTCTAGGTGGTATTATGCCAAGATAAACCACAACAGAATCATATCATATATTAGTCTCTAAAAATGAAGACTAATGGATGTAAGAGCCCCATTATCTCTAGACAAGGACGTTACCCTAAAATTATCAAGCTTCAAGAATCGCCTCTCACTCTGATCACTACTGTAATTAATTCGTTGTTAATGTACAAAAAAAAAAAAACTTAACTAATTAGAATACGCATTTCAACGAATTGCTTCTTACTTTTTGCATTTCCATCCCCGAAGATGACAACTTTATCTCTAGGGGGAGCTGTAGCCCCGAGCTGTGACAATGTCCGAAGGTGGAAATTTCCAAAAGAGTTAGAAGCCACAAATGTATAAGGGATTCCCTCAGCCTCAACAAGGCGGCGAATCTTGGCCTTGATAGCATATCCAGTTTTTGCGGGCTCCACAGCATCGTTACGATCCGCATCATTTCCAAAATCTGAGGGCAAGAATCTCTAAATAGAAAATAATTGATTCAGAAGAGACATTTTATTAGAAATCAACAAAAAACTAGAGTGCATTCCCCTCATCCAACAAATTTACATGAGTTATGGCAAAAAGACAAACCAAACTTATATGAGACTGAATTTCACTTTTTTCTTCAATATGTGACTCTAACAGAGCAACAATAAAAACAAACTTATATGAGACTATATTTCATTTTTATTTTCTTTCAATATGTGACTATAACAGAGTAAAAATTATTGTAAGGAATCAAGACTACTAATTAAGGTGTTGTTTGGTAATGATCCGGGAAACTTTCTTTTTGGTTTTTTTTTTTGGTTCCTCAGCGTAGAAATAGAACAAAAACGCATTTGAAGGATTAAGTAGTTCATGTTTCTCATTATCGATCAAAGAGCAGGGTACATGACTGTAATCCATATTGAGTTTTTAAAACCTTTTGACTTTTTCGATGACCTAGAGGAAAAAACATAACCACAGTGAAGCCGGCAATGTCCGGTACTTGAATTTGACATAGTTAGCCTCAAATTTCACCGACGACTTCTACACAAAGTCATGACCATTTAAAAAGGAAAGAAGTGAAGTCTACAAATAAAAAGTGAATCCACCCCATTTCATCAAAGCAGAGCCCACAACAAGAACGTGATGCACTCATACTAGAAGAAAATACTTAAGCTAACAACTAACACCAACGTATATCGTCAATCAAATGCTAAACAAAGGATAATAACTCGAAATGAAATTACTAGACACGGCACAACCTTGATATTCCCGGCTGCTTTGATGGCTGCAACAATCCTGTCTTGGTCTTCTAGCTGTGCTATCCCCACAGTAGAGATTACCACATCAACCTGCTTAATCGCACTCAACAGACTCTTTTGATCGTATATGTCTCCCTGAGAATCAAATAACCAAGAACATGGACCAACAATCAGTAAAGTCAGCAACCATCAACCGATCTAATTTTGGCCAGTAGGAAGACTATAAAAAAGGAGAAATACGAAATCTAATGCAGATAAGATTTCAATACCTTCACCAGACGAGAAAAACTGTTGTGAGATATATATATATATATATATATATATATATATATATATATATATATATTTTAACAGCCGCTATCCACATAATTCCGGTCCATGCATTACCTACCAATCTTTTGAAAGGTATTTGCAATGACATCTGAATTATAGATCAGCGACATGTACTTCTGTATAAAAATTCATCTACACAGTACGAAACATATGGAAATTTTCATAAGACTCGTCTAAAAATGTACTCGTTCGTTTCAGCATGCGAAGCTGAGGAGATTCGTCAATTAGTGTGAAAAACGAGAGGGAGATTGTTTCTGGTTTCGCCAACTTACGAGGCCGAAATATCAGAGAAGAGAAAAAGCACGCTGAATTGTAACGTGACTCCATCAACTCGATCTTGTGAAAGATTAAGATGAAAATTGACTCCGATACTACTGATTAAACGTTGGCTGGGTCCACCTTCAAGTGAGGCCCGGCCAGCATTAAATTAAAAAAACAAAACAAAACATAAAGAAGTGGAGTGTCGTGCGTGGAGGTGTGCATCCGTCGAAAAAGAAAAGAGAGGAGAGAGAAACAGAAAACTGCAAGCAAGGGAGAAGACAAGAAAGGAAGATGGCTGCAACTTTGCGGCTTTGATTCGAAGGCCAAATATTGACGGAATCGGCTCCAATTTCAGTATGTTGTTTGTGACACCGAGGGCTACAAGTTGATGGTTTTTGTTCGTTGAGAACCATCCCAGAATTCTCCATTTGCGGTTAAGGTTTTCTTGCTCCCAACTTGTTTGTCTACCTATGTGGTAAGAAAAAGATGATTGTAATGTTGATGTTGAGCCTCTAGTGTGTGACTAGAGAAGAATACTTTATGTATCCTGCTATTATTGGTGATTAGTGGATGTTTTTGGGCGGTCTGTGGTTTTTCTTGCATTGGGTTTTCCACGTTAAATCCTTGGTGTCGTTATTTGCTTTGTCTACTTATTATTTTGGCGTTATATTTGCATATTGTGAGGCTATACATTGCTGGTTGTTGCTGGGGGCTAAGAGATTCTAAGTTGATTTAGTATTGGGGGAGAAATTGATCCTAGATTGCGTTTGGCCGTGGTGAATTGTGTCCCCGATTCTTGTGTATGAAGTTTGAATCATTCATGAAAGAACAAGGATACAGTAAGGCAAACTCCGATTCTTGTGTCTTTATGAAAGGATTCTTAGATAACGTTGTTCTTATTCTCCTACTTTACGTGGATGATATGTTGATTGTTGGGCATGATGTCAAGAAAATCAAGATCTTGAAAAATGAGTTGAGTAAAGCTTTTGCAATGAAAGATCTAGGCCCAGCTAAGCAAATCTTAGGCATGAGAATTACTCGTGATAGGAAGAATAAGAAATTGTGGTTATCTCAAGAGACGTATATTGAGAAGGTGCTTGAAAGATTCAACATGAGCACATGTAAACTGGTGAGTACTCCACTTGCAGGCCATTTCAAGTTAAGTAGTAATGAGTGTCCTTCAAGTGAGAAAGAGAAGGTTGAGATAATGAAAATTCCTTATGCATCGGCCGTGGGTAGTTTGATGTACGCCATGGTTTGTACAAGACCCAATATTGCTCATGCAGTTGGTGTTGTGACTAGATTTCTATTTAATCCAGGTAAGGAGCATTGGATCGTTATTAAATGGATTCTGAGATATCTTAGAGGCACTTCTACACTTTGCTTGTGTTATGGAAATGTAAAGCCTAGGTTGAGTGGCTACTCGGATGCAGACTATGCCGGTGATGTTGATTCCCGAAAATCCACATCGGGTTTTATAATAATCTTTGCAAGGGGAGCTGTTTCATGGCAATCGAGATTGCAAAAATGTACCGCTTTGTCTACAACTGAAGCGGAGTATGTTGCTATTACCGAAGGAGGTAAAGAACTTTTATGGATGCAAAAATTCCTACAAGAGTTGGGCTTGAAGCGAGAGAAGTCTCTTCTATATTGCGATAGCATGAGTTCCATCCATCTTAGCAAAAATCCGGTGTTTCATTCAAGATCGAAGCATGTTTATGTGAAGTATCATTGGATCCGAGAAAAGCTAGAAGAGAAGCTCTTCGTACTTGAGAAAGTTCATACCGACAACAATAAGTCCGACATGATGACCAAAGCCTTGCCTGTGGTGAAGCTTGACGCTTGTGGAAGAAAAGCGGGCATGACGAACCTTCCCACATGAGGTGGAGGGGGAGATTTGTTGGCTGGGTCCACCTTCATGTGAGGCCCAGCTAGCATTAAATAAATAAAAAAAACAAAACAAAAAGAAGTGGAGTGTCGTGCATGGAGGTGTGCATCCGTCGAAAAGGAAAAGAGAGGAGAGAGAAACAGAAAACTGCAAGCAAGGGAGAAGAGAAGAAAGGAAGAGGGCTGTAACTTTGCGGCTTTGATTCGAAGGCCAAATATTGACGGAATTGGCTCAAATTTCAGTATGTTGTTCGTGAGACCGAGGGCTACAAGTTGATGGTTTTTGTTCGTCGAGAACCATCCCAGAATTCTCCAGTTGCGGTTAAGTTTTTCTTGCTCCCAACTTGTTTGTCCACCTATGTGGTGAGAAAAATGTGATTGTAGTGTTGATGTTGAGCCTCTAGTGTGTGACTAGAGAAGAATACTTTGTGTATCCTTCTATTATTGGTGATTAGTGGATGTTTTTGGGCGGTTCGTGGTTTTTCCCGCATTGGGTTTTCCACGTTAAATTATTGGTGTCATTATTTGCTTTGTCTACTTTTTATTTCGGCATTATTTTTGCGTGTTGTGAGGTCATACATTGCTGGTTGTTGTTGGGGGCTAAGAGATTTTAAGTTGATTTAGTATTGGGGGAGAAATTGACCTGGATTGCGTTTGGCCATGGTGAATTGTGTCCTCGGGTTCTCCCCAAAATTAAAGACATTTCTCGAAATTCCGAGCAAGATCAAATGGCAAGGGATGCTTCAATTCCTCGAAGCAACACCGAACGTGGGAAACTAACGGAATCACACAGGAATAACTACTCACATGGACTAGGTTCACGCCTAAGCTCTTGAAACCTTTGATGATTTCAGCATTGGCGGGGTTGGAGAGGGTGGACTCCGTCTCCGAACAAAGGTAGGGTGACCGGACTTCGCACATGCTTTCACGATGAACTTTCCGATGTATCCGGCGCCTCCGATCACCAAGACTTTGCTCATCTCTGCCATCTTGGAGGGTTTTTTCACAGTGGGCGTGGTGTTTTCCGACGAACTTGATCGGTCTCGACGTGACTTTGCTGTATCGAGAGAGAGAGAGAGAGAGAGAGAGAGAGAGAGAGAGAGAGAGAGAGAGAGAGAGAGAGCTAAAAGGCAGGGGTTCTTATCTTCTCGATGGGACGGAGTGTCATTGGATGGAGTGTCATTGGATGATTCTGGAAGGGTGTAATCGTCTTATCATTGAAATAATTTTTCTTGTTGATGTTATCCTTTACTAGAAAAAGGGTACATGGAAAGTGGGAAAATAGACGGAAGATAACGATTTTGTTTCATTTAAGTGATTATTTAAATTCTTGAGAAATAAAATACTTAACTTAGCAAACAAACAAGAAAATTTAATTTTGATGGTGCTATGAATTTAAGTAATCGCAATTCATGAGGAACTAGTCCAAACTACTTTTTACGTTGACTTTTATCATATGACAAAGATAGGGGTATAAAATGGGCAATGAGCTACTCTACATCCGTATGGTAGCATGATATCATAGAGCTTCATAGCCGCCATGCTATTGTTTCGAGGTTCAATGAATTCTTTTTCTTGAAAGGGTTGATCACAAGATTACCCTTCTTTAATTAATTGGGCAATACAAGATTACTATCTTTGTAATTCATAACCTCTATGTGAGAAAAAAGCAGCATTACGAGTGTCCATATGTGGAGTGATTAGTAGAAAGTTATTAAACCTTTGACAGCTATACCAATTCAATTTTTTTTTAAAAGGGTATAAAATGGGCAATGAGCTACTTTACATCCATATGGTAGCATGATATCATAGAGCTTGATAGCCCGCCATGCTATTGTTTTGAGGTTTAATGAATTCTTTTTCTTGGGAGGGTTGATCACAAGATTACCCTTCTTTAATTAATTGGCCAATACAAGATTACTATGTTTGTAATTCATAACCTCTATGTGAGAAAAAAGCAGCATTACGAGTGTCCATATATGGAGTGATTAGTAGAAAGTTGTTAAACCTTTGACATCTATGCCAATTCAATTTTTCTTAAAAAAGGGTATAAAATGGCAATGAGCTACTCTACATCCATATGGTAGCATGATATCATAGAGCTTCATAGTCGCCATGCTATTGCTCCGAGGTTCGATGAAGTCTTTTTCTTGGGAGGATTGATAACAAGATTGCCCTTCTTTAATTAATTAGGCAATACAAGATTACTATTTTCGTAATTCATAACCTCTATGTGAGAAAAAAGCAGCATTACAAGTGTCCATATATGAAGTGATTAGTATAGAGTTATTAAACCTTTGACATCTATACCAATTCAATTTTTTCTTTTTTAAAAAGGGGTATAGAATGGGCAATGAGCTATGTCACACCTTGATTCTTGAATGTGTGCCCATCCCTCGGTGGTCGATTAAATTGCGACATCCTAGAACACGTCATCGATCCATTTATTTTAATATACATGCGGAAGCGAATAAATAAATCTCCTGACAACACGAAGATGTGAGAGAAAAGTAGGGCCATAATTTTGAAAATCACAACACGCTTTTATATACACTGCAAACTAAGTTATATACAACATTAGTTTATATTCACACGTCTACCAAACATGAAAGAACTACTAGTCCTTTAAGCGTTTGAATCGTCAACCGAAGGCTCCAGGGTCTCTAGCTTCGGGGAACTTGGGTCTACCGTTGAACCACCAAGAGAGTCAACTGTACACTTGCCAAAAATGATCTCTAGCATCGACATAAGAATCTCAGATTCCAATAGGAGACCTTCTCTAGGTCCATCTCGCCCGTAACGATACCACGATCTAAATTGATCCGGTACCCTCCGGATAGACCCACATCATCTCAGACAATGGATCTCACGAGTTCGTAGACCTAGTCTCCTTGGTTCCCAAGAAGGGGAATCTAAGAGATTTGTTCAGTGACCTTCTTCGACTGGCCAAAATTCTCAGGAGGAACAACCATCTAATGACCTGTAAATGTTAGTCCACGATGAGGTGAGACGATGTCTCAACAAGTTTACCCCCTAAACTTCTACTAGGAAGGAAATACACCTAAAAGTTGTTTATATACACACAAGATAGCGGACTTATCTCGCCACAGTTCCTTCCTGCAAGTCAATACAGTTCATGATCTCAACCAATCCACTCAATTCAAATCGAACCATCAATCAACTAGTGAATTAGCTTAATTCCAAACCAACATTATTATCTATCAATTCAATACCATATATCAATCCTTTGATACCATCACTACTCACAATAGTTGCAATATATGGTTATAGTTCACTCAAGCTGATATATATATATATATATATAGCTCGCTCTAGCTGATAAATATATATAGATCGTGCTCACCAAGCTGATAAAATGATCTTAGCTCACTCAAGTTGATTTAGATATATTGATCGTGCTCGCTCAAGTTGATAAAATGATCATAGGCTGATGTATATATAGATCATGCTCACTCAAGCTGATAAAATGATCTTGGCTTACTCAAGCTGCTAAATCACCACATTGAAAATACTCGATCAAATAATCGTGTGTGGAAACACGGTTGGCATGTGCCAAAATTTCAATATCTTTCTTTTAGAAATCCTACTAATTAAAATAGTCCATAAACACATTTTTGGCGCTGTAAACCGATGCCCGGCATTTTTCAAATTAAATATTGAAATTACCTAATTTAGGAATAAATACCCAAAATTATAATTTTCACTCAATTTGCACAATCTAGCATTCAATTAAATAAACCAAGCATACCATTGCAATCAACACGAAATTCCGGTCACCGGCTATCCCGGTATAATTTTCGAAAATTAATAAATAAGTAAATAAATACTAAAATTAATTAAATAAATACAAATAAATGCCATAAATAAAGACTTAGGTCAAAAAAACCTGATTAAATATCGAAAAGGGCTCGGAAAATTTCCGAACCTATGTAGATATATAATACAACCTAACTAGTTGCTAATTAAGCTGATCTAGCCAACTAACACGCAATAATGAGTAATTAAATTGTTAAACCGTTCTAACTAACCACCTAAACCATACTTAGCTTAAACTAATCAACCCTTAAGCATAATTAACTCCCTAAGCAGAGTTTTGTGAGTAAACTCACCGGTTTTGAAATTTGATGAGTCCACGATGATGGCAAAGCAGAGACGGGCAACAAACTCCAAAGCGGCGGCACATTATGAGGCCCGGAAGCGATCCTAAATGGGCCTCAAAGCCCATGGAGGTTTGCTGGTCTTAGCTTCTGGTTGTTGGGTTGAAAGGCTGAGCTGGGTGATAGGCTGAGCTAGAAAGGCCAAGGTGGCTGGCGGACGGTTGCAGCGAGCGATGGCGATGATCAACGGTGGTTGAAAGGCGATGGAGACGGCTCAGGCAGCTGGATAGGAGCTCGATTGGGCTTGAGGAGGCTTAGGGGATAGGCTCAACACGCGGGATAGCGGGTTGGAGGTGGATGGCCAGACAGCACACGACGGGGGTGTGACATCCCAGATTTTCAGTCCTGTTTTCTACTGAATAAATTGTGCATTTCATTGACACGCCTATAGGGCTGTTCTCAGAGCATCCATGGAAGTCATTAAGGAATTTTAATGCAATAGACTTGAGAATTTGACCAAGAATCGACCACTCGATAGTGTCCATTTGTCGAGATCATTACAACACAGATATGAATCGATTAGAGATCAGAGATAGATCAGTTCGACTAAGATGAGTGGTTAAACTTGAGTGATCCCATTAAATTGCAAAATTCTCATCTACTGGCACTAGTTTGATTTTACTATCGTTTTGGTACCCTGTGTCCGTATTTGAATCCTCGAGATTTTCACGACAACTGAGAGTTGTCATTGTGTCGAGTGGGTTCATTGTGGCTCGAAGAAAATCGACCACGGGTATTTTGCACTAAAAATTTCTAAAAACTACTTGGTAGTCTAGGTCACGCTAAAAACGCGCCGAATGGAAATTAACCATGAATTTAAGTCCGATTTCAGAAATTGAAAATTATGTCATGTCACAATAAATTATAAGAACGTCGACTCAGTCTCAAAAGATTTTTCAGAAATTCCGAGATTTTTACGGAAAATTGATTTGGACGTCGTGGAAAATTAATGAAAATTCGGATTGGTCGAATTGAAGAGATTTTCGACTTGCAAACCGAGCTATATGGTGAAGGAGATTTGCAGAAATTATGTGGACTTTTTCTACACCAAAATTGGACTTTGAATTTGGGAATTTGTTGAAGAAATTGAGACTAAAATATGAAATTCGGAGCCTAGGATGAGAGGGTGCATTAATTGCATCAAAACTTGGGTAATTGGTGGAAATTATATTGGGAAAGTATTAGGGGACTTGGTATTCAATGGAGGGATAAATCCATTGACTTTACCCTTTTTCATAAAGAAAAACCAGCTAGCCTCCTGTTATTGTCTCTCGCTCCCTCCGTCTCTATCTCTTCCTCTCTTCTTCACAACCTTGGTCTTCTGCTTTTGCTTTTAAAATTTTCTTTCCTCTCTTGGACGAGCTGTTCCTGCTCTCCTTCGCTTCCCTCCTTCGGACAGCCCATATTCCGCTGAGTTCCCCAGTTGAAGACATCCAACACTTGCTGCTCTTTGTTCAACACTCTCTCCACAGAAGCCCTTTCATTTGACCGCATATCCTCACGCCAGCTGCCCCACTTCACCGAAGCAGTGCCGCTCCACACTCGGCCCAACTTTCCTTCGTGTCTTCATCCAGCTGCTGTGAGACCAGCATCTCCCCCAAAGCCACGCGTCTTCAATAGCGCAGCAACAACGCCCGCGTCACCCTCCATTTTCCTTCGTGCGCGTTAGTCAACGCTCAGCTTCAGCATCTTCATTTCGTCCACGACGCCTGCCCCCATCCATGTGTCCACGCCGTCCACGATGCCACCAACATTCATTTCCCTTGCTGCTTCCTTTGTTCGGCCCAGTAGCAACGCATGAAGCCCAGCTTCACCTATTCCTCGGCCCAGCAGTCTTTAAGAGTCCAGCAGCCCAAGTCTTTAGCCATCTCAGCTCAAGTGAGCCCAGAAGCTTCGTGAAGGTCAGTCAAGCAGCCCGCAAATTGAAGTCCACAAAATTGCAGCTCCAATTCAGTCTCGCGGGACTAGTGAATTAAGTCCATTCAGCCCATTATTTGAAGCCCAAGTGAGATCAGCCCAGAAATTCAGCAAGCCCAAGCCCAAGTCTAAGCCCAGAAATTTCTGTGGGCTTGCAAGGCTTTTGGGCCTGGCCCGAGTGTATGTTGCCGCCGCCGAAAACTCGGATTTCAGCAGCCATCGTGTCGTCGTCGAGGTGTTCCAGTCTTTGCTTTGCACAAGTGAGTAATCTTACTAATCCTTGCTTAGTAGATCTTAGTAGATTAATTATACTTAAGGGTTGATTACTGTTAATTAAGTAGGATTATGTGGTTATATTAGAGTAGATTAGTGATTATTAATTAATTGTGATGCATATTAGACATTTTGATTGTGCAATTAGCAAGTACATATAGTCTACTATTTATTGAATGTATCTCGGAATTTTTCCTGACCCTTATTGGGCTTCAATTATTCAATACGGGCCTAAATTGGACTTTTAGTAATTAATTATTAATTTTTGAAATTAATTAGTTAATTCAACCGGGATGGCGGTGACCGGAAATTTCACGCTAATCATCGTGGTGTAGTCCATTTGTTTATTTGAGCTCTATGTTGTGTGGAATTTAATTAATTGTGCAATTTGAAGAATTATTCCTAAATTGATTGGAATTGAATGGAAATTGAGTGATTAACTAGTAGATGGCTAAGTATATTCATTTTAGCTCCAATAATGCGTTGATGGGCTAAAGTAGAGAGAATTACAAGAATGAAATGGGAATTTTCTTGGCTAAGACCAGTCAAGTATGACGGGCGTGGTTTGGTGATTAAGGATATCATTGGCGAAAACGATGCCTTTAAGACTGCACGTAGATTGTCTGACTTGTGGCAGGCATGGTTCGGCGATGGGGAATATCACTGGCGAAAATGGCACCTTAAAGAATGCATGTAGACTGTTGGTGACCGATGACGGGCGTGGTTCAATGATTGAGAATATCATTGGCGAAAACGGCGCCTTAAAGAACACAAGTAGACTATCGGTGACCTATGACGGGCGTGGTTCGGTGATTGGGAATATCACTGGTGAAAATGGTGCCTTAAAGAATGCACGTAGACTGTTTTTTTTTTTTTTTGGGTAAAACAATCATTGACATCAAGTATGCAAAAGCAGTCGCTTATCTCAGCTCTAACCTAACAAATCTAACCATTAATGAACTCCAACTCCAACCTTTATGAGGAAAAGAGCAACCAAATCTGATAATCCCATGATAAGTGGAATTTGAAAGACATTCAACAGATTATGAAACATCATAATGCTACCTCCGGACACAGGACTTCAAGGCAAGCCATCACATTGTCCTGACTTAGTGTTCTTTCCCAGAAGATCTCTAACCCTAGTTCATGCAACGACCAATCGAAATTTGCTTCAATCAGATGAAATTGAAGCATTGCGACACGGGTATCTCCCTAGGATCATGCACCAACGAGCATCCACTCCATAGATTGATCAACAACCTTTCTAACTATATCAAACAGATACAGGGACAATCCAGGAAACATCCTTCCAAACACCACCAACACAAGAATCTCAACAAGCATGAGACTTGCAGCACAAATCGATAAAAAAACATACAGGCAGACTGTAAAGACAGTTTCACTCTCATGCTAGTATATCCATAATGCCACCTTATGGGGCATCAACCAGAAGAATGTTCCTTGATTTGACACAGTTGATGAGGAAACTCTTTTGGCTTGCAGGGTAGCTGTGAAGTAGTTACCAAGCTTGGGATGTTGAACTGAAATAGCCACAGATAGATTGTCCCCGGGAGCATTTGCTTTTATACTCCAATTCCCAAGCATGTCCTGCAATTACTTTAAGCAGGATAAAGTGTAATAAGTTATTCTTCCTAAAAGATCCGAAAGATAAGAAAAGATACTAAATGAGAAAGTACATGCTATTTTTCAAGGAACACGTTTGTGCACTGTGCAGATTTCTGATACCTCTTGATAAACTCCTGCTATGTCATGATAGAGAAACAAACTACTGCAATAATAATAATGAGCAAAGTATTGCAGACACTTCTTCAAGATTTAAATTGACTTGACTATCTTCAAGATTTAAATTGACTTGACTATAATGGGAGACAGTATCCATAATCAGAAGTTGGAAACCCTTACATAAATTTCGGCATGGATAGGTCTTCCATAAAGTTTTAAAATATTTTCAGCCAACAAAAGGCGAGGTTATATCTGGTAAGTCAGCTATTCAATATGTGTCAAGCTGGAGTGCAAAACATCCATAAGTGGAAAACTTTTCTGATCTGCTATATTTTATTTGACATGCTAGTAGGGAGGCACATGACGGGCGTTGGAGACCACAATTATGAGAAGGGACATCATATTCATTCTCCATTAAGCACTAGAGCTTCTCTCTTAGGTCATCCATCACTTGGTCTACATATTCTAATGTAATCAATTTCAAGTTCTATCCCATGTGCATACCATTTGAACTTTGACACTGTTCTCCAAGATGTTTAAGGCTTTCACTATATTGTATTGGAAGCATCAAAACAATTATTGCTGACTGTATAAAATTCGCATCTACATGGTTAAGCCAACTTGTAATAGATTAACTGAGAGTGCAATATTCATGTACTGAATAATGATGTCAAAGTAATCAGGCATACATAATAATATCAGAAATATGGGACAGCAAAGGACAAAAAGTGCAAAGGCAAAGTAAGAACTTTTAAGTCCTAGTGGGATGGATGCTCTGGTTTCTTGATTTTTGCAAAGTGTCTAGTCAATGGTATTATTTAAGCATATATGGATAAGCCACTCCATTGATAGAATGAAGATGGGACCCTCATAAATTGCCCAAGCCTTCTAAAATAATCTATTGGTCGCACAAAGAACTAAAAGCAGAGAAAAGAGAACTACATGAGCCAACAGAATTGTACATACCATGAATGGACTGACATGCAGGGGCTTAGCTAACATATAGTCAAGTTGTCCAACAACAACAATCTCATTAACAATCGTTACTATTTGATTGAAATTTGAGCAAACAATATAGCCGAATCACGATTCAGCTGCAAGTTACTATTCGCTGGTATTATGACAAGAGAAATTTGCAAAGCTTGACAGAGGAGCAACCCTATAGTCTACCAAGCCAGGACTCCCCATAACTAAGGTGTACGTACCCCGCAAGTTTGAACAGCTCATACTAGAAACAGTAGTAATATTAAATTCCACGTCATTGTTGAAGGAAGCGAGATCAGGTCCATTTGTTGCCCTTACATTATGAATCTCGATGGTTCTATTCCAGATAATTTGGTAGAGCAACCTGAGAAAAAACTGAGAACCCAATCAACAATATCTTCCAATATGACCAAACCACCTAGGATGAAAACTAATATATTTTGAAATGCTATTTAACTTATAAAAGGTCAGCAAGGGTGAAGAAAGGACATACTATCGCACACTTACGCAGCAAACAACCCAGTAAAGAGTATCAGGCTTGCAATTGAAAGTGTGTCACCAAGCTCTGTTTTGCGTTTCTTAACAACTTTTTGATCCTCCTACATAAAATTAAAGCTGAATGAAGCACCGACCATTATGGATCTGTCAAGCAGATCCTAAAAGGAAAACTGCAAATGGAGAAAGGGGATAAGAGAAAAGAAATGGTTCAAGGCAAATATAAGGACTTGAAAAAGAGTGAGAAGCATTGCTGCATCCATCGGATTTGCTAAGTTTCATTCTAAACTGAAGAGCAGGTATTTTCTGATTTATTATGATGTTTGTCATTTTAAAGCTGCTGTAAAGGACACTTAGAGATAATTGACTGCAGCTGGTTGAGTAAACAAGGACCCATGAGAAACGACATCAATTGGCGCTGACAAATGCAGGGCAGGAAATGCAACTCCTCCACTGCTATCAGACAAGAATATCAAGCTCATCCAGCCATTTCGTAGGGCGTCAAAATAGGAAGAACATATTATTGGAAAGATTAATGTACTTGACAGCACTTGCCCCTATGCTACTTGGGTGAGTTAAGTCCAATTAACAAATTGTAGACGTGATTCTACGAGAGGTAGGACTTGAAAAAGATTAATATACCGGTCGCTGTGTGGGATCCCTCCTTCCCACGTGTCTGAATTTCTACTAAGCACCACCCCCCCCGGCGTCTTCTCGTGTCTCTCCGTGGATTCGAGTTCGAAAGTCGAAGGAGTTCAAAGCTTGGAAGCGAAAAGCAGGGACCGCAGAGTCGCAGCAGAACGCAGAGACGAGAGAGTTGAGAAGAGAGAGAAGATGAAGAGGGCGCAGTTGGAGTTCAGAAATCATGCCCTTTCAGTAACAAATCCAAATAAAGAACGGATTTTTTCACAAGAAAATCACCAAAACCAACAGAAGCAGAAACAGAAATTGGTCAGCAACAGAGCCTGGAGAAGCAGAGGAATGGTCTCAAAGTACCAGGAAGGTCCCAAGGGTCGAACTTGTAGAGATCGATCTCGGCAATGATGGGGACGGAGATGGATTGCGAACCGCACTTGCGAATCAGGTAATGGTTCACCAACTCGTCGTCCGTCTGGTGGAACCTAAAACCCGCTGGTAACTCCAACTGTCTCTTCTCGACTCTGTTCGTCTTCTTCTGCGACTCTCTGGTCCGTGCCCTTTTCTTCCGAGCCTGGAACTTGCTCAACTCTCGAACTCGAAGTCACCTTGAAACGGGAGACGACTAAACCCGAGAAAATATTGGGTAGTCCCGGTGCGCCAAGTCAGCGTCGAGCCACCTGTCACTTCTTCATTGGTCGGGGCGCACGCTGACTTGGTGCACCGGGCCACCCTATATTTTCTCTATCCCGCCTTCTCCTAACTTGCATGGCGAGTCGTTCTCAGTAACAGAAAAATCTTTCCAAGATCAACCGTTTCATTTCCAGTTCGCGCTCATTCTTCTTCCTAACTTGCATGGTGAGTCGTTCTCAGTAACAGAAGAAATCTTTCCAAGATCAACCGTGCATTTCCAGTTTTCTCTCGCTCTTCTTCCTCTCAACCCCTGACCATCATGATTTCTTCCATCTTCTCCGATGACGGCCAGAGGTCCTCCGCCTCCTCTGGAGACGACCTGAGTTCCTCCTCTGATGACGACCCGAAGCACCCTGTCAATGTCCCAGACCTCCCTAACGACATCGTGTCCAACGTATTAAAGCGTTTGCCAGTGAAGTCCCTCCTTCGGTTCAGGTCCGTTTGCCAGTCATGGCGAGACACCATTGACGACCCCAGTTTCGTGGCCCTCCACCTGAACCACTCCGCTCATTGGCATCTCGCCTTTCTAAGTTGGGGCGATTTTCCGGGGACCTCCTACTTTCTGTTTGTGGGTCAGTCCTTTTCCCCTTCACATGCCACCTACCTGTTTCGTAGATCTTCCACGGCTTTACGCTCCGTTGATTCACGTGACGGTCTGATATGAGTTTCCGGAGGAGAAAGTTATGGGCAATCATTCCGTTGGAAATTGTGATCAATTTTCTCTAAAACTTTCTAGAAATTTCAAGATTGATATTGTCTAAAATTGTTAAGAATGGAGGTTGTTAAAAGAATCTAGAAGATTCACGTGGGAATGCAAGCAAGTAGAAATCTCTAGAAGAAGAATGGATAAACTACAATCTAGAATTTCCTAGAAGAAGCCTAAGTGGACAACATTCCACATAAATCTAGAATGTTGTATTTAGTCCCTATAAATAGGAAAGAGGGGGGAGCGTAGCATAACAACAAATGTAAAAGAGTGAGAGGAGCCTGAGTTAATATTCCATATCATGAAGCTCCTCCACCAACACTTCCTTCAACTATTATAAAATTATTTTATCCAACTAATGAAACTATTTCCCATATCCATGTTCTTTGTCCTTCAATTATCCTAGTTTATCCCCTTCCATCCACTACAAATTATATCATACATTTGCACACAACATCACTAATCAAAAACTATCATCGATACTAAAACCATGCTTTTGCGCACATTTAAATTCTAACACATTCCAAATGTGGAATTTATTCAAAAAGGGACAAGGTCATCCCAAGATTTGGTTCGGAGCGTGAATTTATTTTGGGATGAACTTGTCGTATTGTTGTGGGATTTGGCTTCGATGCTTCAATAAATGACTATAAGATCGTGAGGAGTCTCCATGATCTAAGGAAGAACGAGCTTCCTAGAACCCAATTGTGGAACAATTTGAAGTTGTTCACCTAGCAAGGTGTTTTGATTGGGTCCCTGTTGTAGAAAGTCTTGTTTCACTTAGTAGATGAGTCAATTGCTTATGATAGATTGATTCTGCAGAAAGGTTGATAGACACTTGTGAAGTGAGGTGGAACCCATTTACTCGTTGTACTTCTTGCAAGGCATATGCAATTTCACTTGACTAAGCAAAGCCTGTTCTTTTTTTCTTAATTTTTTTAAGCCTGTTCTCCTTTTTTTTTTTTTTTATCGTAAACCAGAATGTGCCGAATTTTTTTCTGAGTTTAAGACTCAGTTACTGTCATTCCGGCTAGGAGAGGACATACATGTACATCGCGTGGACGAGTTTTCCAAGAACATTCGAGTAATCTTACTTACTTTTTATCTGATGGCTCCTCCTTTCAAAAATCGCCTTTTCATATAGGTGGCTTGTCCATGGATAAATGGGAATTGGCTGTGTATCGACCTTTTCCACCCGCCTTGGGGTGAATGGTCTAGGTGGGGAGGGTCCAATTGATTGAAGCACTTTCCTTGAGTTTCAAGATATGGAGATAAGTAAAGACACCAATTCAATTGAAAGAATAAGTTCAATTTACTATTGTTATTCCATCAATTATAATAGACGGAGTCAACAAGAAGATAAGAGCAAGGGATGTTCAAAAGATATCGCTTAGCGAAAATGACATTCTAGAGATACGAGACTTTAATGAAATTGACCCATTTTACTTACGGAACATCATGGCTAGTATGCTTGATGAAGAGAAGGGGTGATTGATTCAAGGATGGATAGGTTCCAAAGTTAGAACCCTCTAGAAGCTACCCTATTTGTCTGAACTGAATTTAAAACCTATCCTATTTTTTTGGTCCGATTCTAGGGTCTACCTAACAACTTGTTTTCTTTTTTTGTTCCTTTGGTCATTTTTTTATAGCAAAATCATATGAGCTTATGAGTAATAAAACAATTCAAAGTAAAAGATTAAAAACATAAATCCCTATCTACCAAAAACAACAATTTATAGACCGGTGAGGAGTTTTAAGCATAAATGAAGAACAAATGAGTGGTGAGATTAGAATTAAGGAGAAAAAGAAATTGTAATTTTGGTTTTTAGTTTATAAAACTAGTTCGAAACTGGTTTCAAAATTGAGTGGTCTGATCTAGTTCTTGAGTGGGTATACACTTGAAACCTACACCCGCATTGGTTTCAAAAGGAGATAGTTCCTAGACTTGTTTTTCGGGTGGTCTAGTCTTGTTCTCGGATTTAACCAATTTGGTTGCACACTTCTAGTGAAGAGAGCCGATTTTGCATACCGTGATTTCCAATAGATAACTCAATGTGCTTAATGTCCCACATCAATTATATATGACTATCTTCCTCAATCATTTTGGTCCCAAAAGGTACTTCTATTTTTTTCCTACTTTCTTTTTCTAGAATCATATGGTCCTCATGCCGCCTCATTTCCCAAATTTATATAAATATTTTTTTGGTTAGGCAAGATGGGCAAAAAGAGGTACTTCTCTCCCACCGCATTGACCCCTCAAATGCGAGTCATGCCAACGGGTAAGCTCAACAAATTGTAGCCATAGAGACTCGTAAAAAGCAGTTGGCCATGTTCAGATAATCATGGCTATATTGGGCCTACTCATGCATAAATGTCTTTAGCCAACGGATGACATAAAGCAAGGTGCGTGATGGATGTTAGGTATGCTCGAAAGGCATGTGACTTGTGGTCCGATTGGTAGTTCTTGTGCCTCTTATTAAATGAAGCTAGGTGAATGAATTATGCTTATATACATTTTGTGTGCGTGCATAAATTAGATAATCAATAGTCACGGTAAGTTCAGCATCACTATTTTACTGTACTCAATTTTATTCGATGCATCTAATGTTCCTTTTTATTATGTGATGTATGGCATTAAAAACATTTGATACGGGCATGGATGTGTATGTATTATTTGCATTGGTTGTAGAAAGTGGGGTAAAAATTGGTGTATCGTAATACGATTTATAAATGATGACGTCTGAAGTTATCTTAAATTATTTTTTAACGTAGATAAATTATAAGACTAGTATATAAACTTCTAAAAAATGTTGGCATCTTGCAATTGAAATTTCTTGCCGTTTACTTAGATTTGATAAAAGAACGAAGATATTTCAGAAAACATGAATTTGAGGTAACATAATAAGTACTTGAGATATATGTGAAGGATGACTGAATAATAGGACAAGAGAAATGATTACTAATCAAAGTACTTTTGACTGAGTAAAATAAGGTCGGCAGTTTCTATTTGTTTAAATTCGTTTTACTTAAAAAAAAAAATAGAGCGTGTTTTATAAAAAATGGCGCACATAAAAGTAAAAATAGTTCACTAATAATTGATTGTTATTTCACAACCAGCAAAAATTTAGGTAATAATTTTTCCTCAAAAGAAAATTAACGTTCATGTAATAATTCCTAATCAAGACTGACAATTCGTGTTAATATGTCATAATCATGTTTGTACTTTGTGTCAATTGGCATCGACCTAAAACATCTTAGTATTGATTGAATTCTACGTGCCAAGTAATTAAATCACAATAAAACATGTCAAATTTATCTCAATTAATAAATTAAATTAGCGCATCATATCACGTCATATTTTGATTTTCTCTTTGTAATTTGTGTTTCACGTTACATCATTTTTGTATTGTGTTGCTCCACTTGTAGGTGATAAGGACCAACTTTGAACTTTGTCCCACCTAAGAAGATATAGACAGAAATACTCTTAAGTGCTCAAATAGCAGATCACATGTCGTCTCCTTTCTATTTTTATTTCTTCCAATTTTCTTATTAGGGTCGATTAATTTATGGTTTTCATATTTTACTCTTTGGTTCTTATAATTTATCACGTCACATTATTCTTCGACCCGGTCCGACAAAGCCAAAACTTCCGCCCAAGGAAAATGCGCGTGCTTCCTTCCCTAGCCGCTCCTCCTAGTAGTCGTCCTCACACCATCCCCACCAAGACAGCCAATCGGCGGACGCCACGTCAGCCGGGATGGTGCCCTTCCAAGTCGGATCGAAGAAAAACCACGCGATTCCATGAAGCTTTAATGATGATAGTTAGCGCGTAAGCTAAATAAGCACGAGCACACCTTATAACAAAAGCTATACATCACATAATTCATAACCATATATTATATCATCCCAAACCGAAGTAAGCCACACGTAAAGTGAGAGAGAGAGAGAGAGAGAGAGAGAGAGAGGGTGTTCTTCGTTTTCTTATAAAAATGGCTGCATCTATGTCATCTACATTATACTAACGTTCGAACTTTTCTGAGATACGGCAGCGACCGACTGAGAGAGAGAGTGAGAGAGAGGATGATGACGGTGGTGATTGTGGCGGAGCTGCTGGGGAGTATGCCTTGGCAGTGGTGAGGCTGGCGGAGCAGCTGTTGCTGCGGGGAAGGGCCAGCCATTTTGGTGGCAGCCAGGAGATCCCTTCCAGATGCTTCGGGATCTTCCTTCCTTGTTTATTTTTGAGTGATGTTGTGCTTCTTTTAAGAAGATTTTCTGGGTGAGGGGGCATTCGTTTGTTCTTTCATTGCCGTTGCCGGTGTGCGAGGAAGAAGTGGGCGATGAAGTGAGTACGGGACAATCCAAATGTACAGTGAATCGATCAGTTTGTGACCTTTATGATGCAACTCATTTGCTGGGATTCATGCTTTGTGTTCTGCTCTTTCCATAACAATATAGTTACAGTCATTTTCATTTGTTCTCTTCTGGGTTCATGTCGATGTTTTTGCTCTTTTCTGCTGCACAATTTGCGTGTATACGCAGGAGTGGTCTTTAAGGGAAGGATATCAAGAAATGGTCGGTTCAGGAGGCTGCTGTCGTACTCTAGTTCAGATTAGCTTTGCTTTGCCTGACGTGTTGACTTGCTGTCATTGCGTTACGAAACATTCTGCTGGTCAGGTTAAAGGCTGACTCCGTGCATTGGCATTGAGAGATTATTCCAAAAAGCTACTTTAGCGTGTCCTAAATCTAAGTTGCTTCGATAATCTTAATACATTAGGATTAGTAGGTCTACCAAGTGACGCTGCAAATGAAGCAAACGTGATCAATAAAGACAGCCTGCAATGGGTGAATTGAGTAGGGTCGGATTTCATCATTAAATGCCATTTTCTAGGACGATCCGAATTTGACTTTAAGCCCATTTGGTGGAGGCACGTCTAAGGTTAGACAGACCGTCAAGTGTATAATCAGATTGGAGAGTAGGTTTCTACGAACACTCTCAACAAGAGTGATAATATTAGCTGCGAGTTGATTGTATTCTTGCCAAAGTAGTATCACTTTGCAAAACCAATTGATTGTCAATGCGATATTGAGTTCAACTCGTATAACTTCAAATCAATCCGCCTGATTCATGTCATTGAAGATTTTCAGTACAATTCTATTACAAGACAATCATTGTGCGTTCATATCATAACACTCATATTTCCAAGTTTATATCAAGATGGCATAGGATATTCCCGTAAATAGCAAGTTATTAATTATTATCATAAAAGAATGATATTTTTTTCCCACTTTGGCATGTTACTATTTTCCATTTTAAGAAAATGATATCCGAAAATCTTACAGAAACAAAGTTATTCCAATATTCATAAAATATTTTTGTAGCAAAAAAGAAATAATACGATTAATTATGGAAAAAAGACCTCGATGATATGATTTTGCCAAATGTAAGAAAGAAGTAACTGCTGATAAATCAAATGTATTACTTCATCAAATTATAAGTTGTAAACATGCCGCCTTTGTTGAAGGGAGGAGCTATTGTGATAATGCTAATCCGGCTCATGAATTGACAGGAACTTGCCGAGGGATATTGTATCCTAAAGAGAAATTAGCAAAGCTGATCTCATGAAGGCATTTGAGTCTATCAGCTGGAAATCTGTCCTTGCAGTAAGGGAAATCTAGCAGTTTCCTAATCAATTTGGAAACAGATAAAAGCTTGTATTCCCAGGCCTCATTTCTCCATCTCCCTAAATGGACATCTTCAAGGCTTCTTTAAAGGCGAAAAGGGTTTGGAGACAATGCCTCTTTGTTATTGTCATGGGGGATACTCTCTCGAATGGCAGATGCTGCAGTTGAATAAAGCAAAGTCAAGTTTCATCCTCTTTACTCACACGTCAAACTCTCTCAGTTGGATTTTGCGGATGATTTGGTGATCACTTTTAAGGGCGGCAAGGATTCACTGAATGAGAAGCATTTGTTCTAGAGATTCAAGCAAATGTCTGGCCTCAGGGCTTAATCCACAAAAACGTTGAGTGGCATTTGGCAGGTCATGAAGGTCAATATGCGGAAGAGGTGGTGGCTTTGAGTGGATTCCAAAATGGCCACTTACCAGTGAAATATCTTGGTCTTCCCTTGATTTCTGGAAAATTTAAGTGATAAAGATTGCAAATCACTTGTGGTTAATGTCACCTCTCGAGTGAATTCGTTGACCATGTGATGTCTATCTTATGCCGGGAGGAAAGCCGCGATACGCAGCTCATTGAAAATTGGGGGCATCGGGTCTCTCCTGATGTAGCAGATCGAACTTTTCGACAGGATTGGAGCTGGAGTTCTGCTGTGTTTTGATCTTGAACATGTGGTTGGACTGGTGTTATGACGTTTTGTGCTGCATTTGCTCCTTGCACATGGAGTTGGATTGGAGATGTGACTTATGGTAGGGCATGTCCACGAGATAAGTCCACCCATCACGATCTTGGTTTTAGGGGTACCCAAAAAAAAAAAAATATGAATATGGATACAAAGATGTTGTTTGTTTACTGTTATTTTTTTTAGGAATATTATTAATAAGTGATTATTTTCATGCTCATATAGGTTTAAAATAAGGGTTAATATCATAAAATGAACAACTCCAAACCGATACATCTAAAATAGGTTTACCCTAAACTAAATCAAACTAAATCCCAAATTGGCACATTTGTAATAAATTTTTACAATCCGTTAATTTTTGTCAAATTTTAGTATCAAATTGTTGAGTTGGATGATACGTGACATTTTTTTTATGAATTCAATTTAACGGAAATTAATAGATGATAGATTTGTTATAAATGTATCGATTTTGAATTTTTGTGATGAAAAATTAGTTTGAGAAAAATTTATCACAGGTTATTCATTTGAGGTTTTTCTTTGGTTTTAATCCAAAAAAAAAAAAAAAAAGAAAGAATGGATACAAAGGTGATATTTTTTTTTTTTGTTAATTGCCATTTATTTTCAAGATTATCATGAATAAAAGGTCATTTCTCAAGCTGATGTAGATTTAAAAAGGGACAAGTGCATTATAAGTAATAAAACTTATCACGAAAATGCAATTGAGTCCTAAAATTTTCAAAAAGTGCAATTAAGTCCTAAAACTTTCAAAATGTGCAATAAAATCCTAAAAGTTCAATCAAGTACTAAAACTTTCAAAATGTGCAATAAAGTCCTAAAACTTGCCTTGAAAGAGTGATAACCGAGTCCTAAAACTTTATTTTCATGAAAAATTTAAGGACTTTCGATAGACTTATCTCGATTTAAAAACAATAAACTAGTTCGCGTTTACTAAGGTAGGAAGCGTGCCAAAATTCTGCGGCACAACCTGGCGCCAAGTGTTCAATCATCCAGAGGGCCATTTTCGTAATTCTGGCGGCGCCCTTAGTGATGTTGGTGATCCTACATTACACGGCACGAGAGGAAGAGGAGGAGGAGGAGGAAGAGGCGGTTTTCTTTTTGCAGTGGAGACGACGCAAGCTCTTTGCTTCTCTTTCGCAGCTTCCCCTTGCCATTGGAGCTCTGCACCTCTCCTCTCTCCGTATTTTTCATCCCTTCGCCTCCATTTCCATGGTCTCTTTTTAGCTAGTAATTTGGTTTGAGAATTGGGACTTACTTCGTGCGCTATGGTGTCGATGTGTTGTCATGCCGCGTTCGTCGCTTGAATGGATGGTTGTTTGTTTTGTTTGCTCCGTTGGTCGTGAAAAGATTGTTCATTTGGCACAGAATCGCGGAACAAAGGGCTGGAATTTGTGGAAGGTAGAGCCTACATAAAGTACATATGACTGGTGTGCGCGGTGAGATGAGATGACTATGATGCGGATGCGCCAGTGGGAGATTACCTTCGCAAGAAGGGGAAGTTGCCGACAATCTCTGACATTGTTGATGAATGAAACTTTGGAGCAAATAAAGTCCAAGTATACTGAGAAAAATTGCTATTTCAAATCATCATAAACTTTGAGAAACGATATTAGAGAATTTTTAATTAAACTTTAATTGAGCATAAATTTAGGGTTTAAGGGTTTAAGGGTTTAGGGTTTAGGGTTTAGGGTTTAGGGTTTAGGGTTTAGGGTTTAGGGTTTAGGGTTTAGGGTTTAGGGTTTAGGGTTTAGGGTTTAGGGTTTGAGGGTTTAGGGTTTAGGGTCAAGGGTCGAGGGTTTAGGGTTTGGGGTTTAGGGTTTAGGGGTTTGAGGGTTTAGGGTTTAGGGTTTAGGGTTGAGGGTTGAGGGTTTTTAGGGTTTAGGGTTTAGGGTTTAGGGTTTAGGGTTTAGGGTTTAGGGTTTAGGGTTTAGGGTTTTAGGGTTTAGGTTTTGAGGGTTTTAGGGTTTAGGGTTTAGGGTTTAGGGTTTAGGGTTTAGGGTTTAGGGTTGAGGGTTTAGGGTTTAGGTAGGGTTTAGGGTTTAGGGTTTAGGGTTTAGGGTTTAGGGTTTAGGGTTTAGGGTTTAGGGTTTAGGGTTTAGGGTTTAGGGTTTAGGGTTTAGGGTTTAGGGTTTAGGGTTTAGGGTTTAGGGTTTAGGGTTTAGGGTTTAGGGTTTAGGGTTTAGGGTTTAGGGTTTAGGGTTTAGGGTTTAGGGTTTAGGGTTTAGGGTTTAGGGTTTAGGGTTTAGGGTTTAGGGTTTAGGGTTTAGGGTTTAGGGTTTAGGGTTTAGGGTTTAGGGTTTAGGGTTTAGGGTTTAGGGTTTAGGGTTTAGGGTTTAGGGTTTAGGGTTTAGGGTTTAGGGTTTAGGGTTTAGGGTTTAGGGTTTAGGGTTTAGGGTTTAGGGTTTAGGGTTTAGGGTTTAGGGTTTAGGGTTTAGGGTTTAGGGTTTAGGGTTTAGGGTTTAGGGTTTAGGGTTTAGGGTTTAGGGTTTAGGGTTTAGGGTTTAGGGTTTAGGGTTTAGGGTTTAGGGTTTAGGGTTTAGGGTTTAGGGTTTAGGGTTTAGGGTTTAGGGTTTAGGGTTTAGGGTTTAGGGTTTAGGGTTTAGGGTTTAGGGTTTAGGGTTTAGGGTTTAGGGTTTAGGGTTTAGGGTTTAGGGTTTAGGGTTTAGGGTTTAGGGTTTAGGGTTTAGGGTTTAGGGTTTAGGGTTTAGGGTTTAGGGTTTAGGGTTTAGGGTTTAGGGTTTAGGGTTTAGGGTTTAGGGTTTAGGGTTTAGGGTTTAGGGTTTAGGGTTTAGGGTTTAGGGTTTAGGGTTTAGGGTTTAGGGTTTAGGGTTTAGGGTTTAGGGTTTAGGGTTTAGGGTTTAGGGTTTAGGGTTTAGGGTTTAGGGTTTAGGGTTTAGGGTTTAGGGTTTAGGGTTTAGGGTTTAGGGTTTAGGGTTTAGGGTTTAGGGTTTAGGGTTTAGGGTTTAGGGTTTAGGGTTTAGGGTTTAGGGTTTAGGGTTTAGGGTTTAGGGTTTAGGGTTTAGGGTTTAGGGTTTAGGGTTTAGGGTTTAGGGTTTAGGGTTTAGGGTTTAGGGTTTAGGGTTTAGGGTTTAGGGTTTAGGGTTTAGGGTTTAGGGTTTAGGGTTTAGGGTTTAGGGTTTAGGGTTTAGGGTTTAGGGTTTAGGGTTTAGGGTTTAGGGTTTAGGGTTTAGGGTTTAGGGTTTAGGGTTTAGGGTTTAGGGTTTAGGGTTTAGGGTTTAGGGTTTAGGGTTTAGGGTTTAGGGTTTAGGGTTTAGGGTTTAGGGTTTAGGGTTTAGGGTTTAGGGTTTAGGGTTTAGGGTTTAGGGTTTAGGGTTTAGGGTTTAGGGTTTAGGGTTTAGGGTTTAGGGTTTAGGGTTTAGGGTTTAGGGTTTAGGGTTTAGGGTTTAGGGTTTAGGGTTTAGGGTTTAGGGTTTAGGGTTTAGGGTTTAGGGTTTAGGGTTTAGGGTTTAGGGTTTAGGGTTTAGGGTTTAGGGTTTAGGGTTTAGGGTTTAGGGTTTAGGGTTTAGGGTTTAGGGTTTAGGGTTTAGGGTTTAGGGTTTAGGGTTTAGGGTTTAGGGTTTAGGGTTTAGGGTTTAGGGTTTAGGGTTTAGGGTTTAGGGTTTTTAGGGTTTAGGGTTTAGGGTTTAGGGTTTAGGGTTTAGGGTTTAGGGTTTAGGGTTTAGGGTTTAGGGTTTAGGGTTTAGGGTTTAGGGTTTAGGGTTTAGGGTTTAGGGTTTAGGGTTTAGGGTTTAGGGTTTAGGGTTTAGGGTTTAGGGTTTAGGGTTTAGGGTTTAGGGTTTAGGGTTTAGGGTTTAGGGTTTAGGGTTTAGGGTTTAGGGTTTAGGGTTTAGGGTTTAGGGTTTAGGGTTTAGGGTTTAGGGTTTAGGGTTTAGGGTTTAGGGTTTAGGGTTTAGGGTTTAGGGTTTAGGGTTTAGGGTTTAGGGTTTAGGGTTTAGGGTTTAGGGTTTAGGGTTTAGGGTTTAGGGTTTAGGGTTTAGGGTTTAGGGTTTAGGGTTTAGGGTTTAGGGTTTAGGGTTTAGGGTTTAGGGTTTAGGGTTTAGGGTTTAGGGTTTAGGGTTTAGGGTTTAGGGTTTAGGGTTTAGGGTTTAGGGTTTAGGGTTTAGGGTTTAGGGTTTAGGGTTTAGGGTTTAGGGTTTAGGGTTTAGGGTTTAGGGTTTAGGGTTTAGGGTTTAGGGTTTAGGGTTTAGGGTTTAGGGTTTAGGGTTTAGGGTTTAGGGTTTAGGGTTTAGGGTTTAGGGTTTAGGGTTTAGGGTTTAGGGTTTAGGGTTTAGGGTTTAGGGTTTAGGGTTTAGGGTTTAGGGTTTAGGGTTTAGGGTTTAGGGTTTAGGGTTTAGGGTTTAGGGTTTAGGGTTTAGGGTTTAGGGTTTAGGGTTTAGGGTTTAGGGTTTAGGGTTTAGGGTTTAGGGTTTAGGGTTTAGGGTTTAGGGTTTAGGGTTTAGGGTTTAGGGTTTAGGGTTTAGGGTTTAGGGTTTAGGGTTTAGGGTTTAGGGTTTAGGGTTTAGGGTTTAGGGTTTAGGGTTTAGGGTTTAGGGTTTAGGGTTTAGGGTTTAGGGTTTAGGGTTTAGGGTTTAGGGTTTAGGGTTTAGGGTTTAGGGTTTAGGGTTTAGGGTTTAGGGTTTAGGGTTTAGGGTTTAGGGTTTAGGGTTTAGGGTTTAGGGTTTAGGGTTTAGGGTTTAGGGTTTAGGGTTTAGGGTTTAGGGTTTAGGGTTTAGGGTTTAGGGTTTAGGGTTTAGGGTTTAGGGTTTAGGGTTTAGGGTTTAGGGTTTAGGGTTTAGGGTTTAGGGTTTAGGGTTTAGGGTTTAGGGTTTAGGGTTTAGGGTTTAGGGTTTAGGGTTTAGGGTTTAGGGTTTAGGGTTTAGGGTTTAGGGTTTAGGGTTTAGGGTTTAGGGTTTAGGGTTTAGGGTTTAGGGTTTAGGGTTTAGGGTTTAGGGTTTAGGGTTTAGGGTTTAGGGTTTAGGGTTTAGGGTTTAGGGTTTAGGGTTTAGGGTTTAGGGTTTAGGGTTTAGGGTTTAGGGTTTAGGGTTTAGGGTTTAGGGTTTAGGGTTTAGGGTTTAGGGTTTAGGGTTTAGGGTTTAGGGTTTAGGGTTTAGGGTTTAGGGTTTAGGGTTTAGGGTTTAGGGTTTAGGGTTTAGGGTTTAGGGTTTAGGGTTTAGGGTTTAGGGTTTAGGGTTTAGGGTTTAGGGTTTAGGGTTTAGGGTTTAGGGTTTAGGGTTTAGGGTTTAGGGTTTAGGGTTTAGGGTTTAGGGTTTAGGGTTTAGGGTTTAGGGTTTAGGGTTTAGGGTTTAGGGTTTAGGGTTTAGGGTTTAGGGTTTAGGGTTTAGGGTTTAGGGTTTAGGGTTTAGGGTTTAGGGTTTAGGGTTTAGGGTTTAGGGTTTAGGGTTTAGGGTTTAGGGTTTAGGGTTTAGGGTTTAGGGTTTAGGGTTTAGGGTTTAGGGTTTAGGGTTTAGGGTTTAGGGTTTAGGGTTTAGGGTTTAGGGTTTAGGGTTTAGGGTTTAGGGTTTAGGGTTTAGGGTTTAGGGTTTAGGGTTTAGGGTTTAGGGTTTAGGGTTTAGGGTTTAGGGTTTAGGGTTTAGGGTTTAGGGTTTAGGGTTTAGGGTTTAGGGTTTAGGGTTTAGGGTTTAGGGTTTAGGGTTTAGGGTTTAGGGTTTAGGGTTTAGGGTTTAGGGTTTAGGGTTTAGGGTTTAGGGTTTAGGGTTTAGGGTTTAGGGTTTAGGGTTTAGGGTTTAGGGTTTAGGGTTTAGGGTTTAGGGTTTAGGGTTTAGGGTTTAGGGTTTAGGGTTTAGGGTTTAGGGTTTAGGGTTTAGGGTTTAGGGTTTAGGGTTTAGGGTTTAGGGTTTAGGGTTTAGGGTTTAGGGTTTAGGGTTTAGGGTTTAGGGTTTAGGGTTTAGGGTTTAGGGTTTAGGGTTTAGGGTTTAGGGTTTAGGGTTTAGGGTTTAGGGTTTAGGGTTTAGGGTTTAGGGTTTAGGGTTTAGGGTTTAGGGTTTAGGGTTTAGGGTTTAGGGTTTAGGGTTTAGGGTTTAGGGTTTAGGGTTTAGGGTTTAGGGTTTAGGGTTTAGGGTTTAGGGTTTAGGGTTTAGGGTTTAGGGTTTAGGGTTTAGGGTTTAGGGTTTAGGGTTTAGGGTTTAGGGTTTAGGGTTTAGGGTTTAGGGTTTAGGGTTTAGGGTTTAGGGTTTAGGGTTTAGGGTTTAGGGTTTAGGGTTTAGGGTTTAGGGTTTAGGGTTTAGGGTTTAGGGTTTAGGGTTTAGGGTTTAGGGTTTAGGGTTTAGGGTTTAGGGTTTAGGGTTTAGGGTTTAGGGTTTAGGGTTTAGGGTTTAGGGTTTAGGGTTTAGGGTTTAGGGTTTAGGGTTTAGGGTTTAGGGTTTAGGGTTTAGGGTTTAGGGTTTAGGGTTTAGGGTTTAGGGTTTAGGGTTTAGGGTTTAGGGTTTAGGGTTTAGGGTTTAGGGTTTAGGGTTTAGGGTTTAGGGTTTAGGGTTTAGGGTTTAGGGTTTAGGGTTTAGGGTTTAGGGTTTAGGGTTTAGGGTTTAGGGTTTAGGGTTTAGGGTTTAGGGTTTAGGGTTTAGGGTTTAGGGTTTAGGGTTTAGGGTTTAGGGTTTAGGGTTTAGGGTTTAGGGTTTAGGGTTTAGGGTTTAGGGTTTAGGGTTTAGGGTTTAGGGTTTAGGGTTTAGGGTTTAGGGTTTAGGGTTTAGGGTTTAGGGTTTAGGGTTTAGGGTTTAGGGTTTAGGGTTTAGGGTTTAGGGTTTAGGGTTTAGGGTTTAGGGTTTAGGGTTTAGGGTTTAGGGTTTAGGGTTTAGGGTTTAGGGTTTAGGGTTTAGGGTTTAGGGTTTAGGGTTTAGGGTTTAGGGTTTAGGGTTTAGGGTTTAGGGTTTAGGGTTTAGGGTTTAGGGTTTAGGGTTTAGGGTTTAGGGTTTAGGGTTTAGGGTTTAGGGTTTAGGGTTTAGGGTTTAGGGTTTAGGGTTTAGGGTTTAGGGTTTAGGGTTTAGGGTTTAGGGTTTAGGGTTTAGGGTTTAGGGTTTAGGGTTTAGGGTTTAGGGTTTAGGGTTTAGGGTTTAGGGTTTAGGGTTTAGGGTTTAGGGTTTAGGGTTTAGGGTTTAGGGTTTAGGGTTTAGGGTTTAGGGTTTAGGGTTTAGGGTTTAGGGTTTAGGGTTTAGGGTTTAGGGTTTAGGGTTTAGGGTTTAGGGTTTAGGGTTTAGGGTTTAGGGTTTAGGGTTTAGGGTTTAGGGTTTAGGGTTTAGGGTTTAGGGTTTAGGGTTTAGGGTTTAGGGTTTAGGGTTTAGGGTTTAGGGTTTAGGGTTTAGGGTTTAGGGTTTAGGGTTTAGGGTTTAGGGTTTAGGGTTTAGGGTTTAGGGTTTAGGGTTTAGGGTTTAGGGTTTAGGGTTTAGGGTTTAGGGTTTAGGGTTTAGGGTTTAGGGTTTAGGGTTTAGGGTTTAGGGTTTAGGGTTTAGGGTTTAGGGTTTAGGGTTTAGGGTTTAGGGTTTAGGGTTTAGGGTTTAGGGTTTAGGGTTTAGGGTTTAGGGTTTAGGGTTTAGGGTTTAGGGTTTAGGGTTTAGGGTTTAGGGTTTAGGGTTTAGGGTTTAGGGTTTAGGGTTTAGGGTTTAGGGTTTAGGGTTTAGGGTTTAGGGTTTAGGGTTTAGGGTTTAGGGTTTAGGGTTTAGGGTTTAGGGTTTAGGGTTTAGGGTTTAGGGTTTAGGGTTTAGGGTTTAGGGTTTAGGGTTTAGGGTTTAGGGTTTAGGGTTTAGGGTTTAGGGTTTAGGGTTTAGGGTTTAGGGTTTAGGGTTTAGGGTTTAGGGTTTAGGGTTTAGGGTTTAGGGTTTAGGGTTTAGGGTTTAGGGTTTAGGGTTTAGGGTTTAGGGTTTAGGGTTTAGGGTTTAGGGTTTAGGGTTTAGGGTTTAGGGTTTAGGGTTTAGGGTTTAGGGTTTAGGGTTTAGGGTTTAGGGTTTAGGGTTTAGGGTTTAGGGTTTAGGGTTTAGGGTTTAGGGTTTAGGGTTTAGGGTTTAGGGTTTAGGGTTTAGGGTTTAGGGTTTAGGGTTTAGGGTTTAGGGTTTAGGGTTTAGGGTTTAGGGTTTAGGGTTTAGGGTTTAGGGTTTAGGGTTTAGGGTTTAGGGTTTAGGGTTTAGGGTTTAGGGTTTAGGGTTTAGGGTTTAGGGTTTAGGGTTTAGGGTTTAGGGTTTAGGGTTTAGGGTTTAGGGTTTAGGGTTTAGGGTTTAGGGTTTAGGGTTTAGGGTTTAGGGTTTAGGGTTTAGGGTTTAGGGTTTAGGGTTTAGGGTTTAGGGTTTAGGGTTTAGGGTTTAGGGTTTAGGGTTTAGGGTTTAGGGTTTAGGGTTTAGGGTTTAGGGTTTAGGGTTTAGGGTTTAGGGTTTAGGGTTTAGGGTTTAGGGTTTAGGGTTTAGGGTTTAGGGTTTAGGGTTTAGGGTTTAGGGTTTAGGGTTTAGGGTTTAGGGTTTAGGGTTTAGGGTTTAGGGTTTAGGGTTTAGGGTTTAGGGTTTAGGGTTTAGGGTTTAGGGTTTAGGGTTTAGGGTTTAGGGTTTAGGGTTTAGGGTTTAGGGTTTAGGGTTTAGGGTTTAGGGTTTAGGGTTTAGGGTTTAGGGTTTAGGGTTTAGGGTTTAGGGTTTAGGGTTTAGGGTTTAGGGTTTAGGGTTTAGGGTTTAGGGTTTAGGGTTTAGGGTTTAGGGTTTAGGGTTTAGGGTTTAGGGTTTAGGGTTTAGGGTTTAGGGTTTAGGGTTTAGGGTTTAGGGTTTAGGGTTTAGGGTTTAGGGTTTAGGGTTTAGGGTTTAGGGTTTAGGGTTTAGGGTTTAGGGTTTAGGGTTTAGGGTTTAGGGTTTAGGGTTTAGGGTTTAGGGTTTAGGGTTTAGGGTTTAGGGTTTAGGGTTTAGGGTTTAGGGTTTAGGGTTTAGGGTTTAGGGTTTAGGGTTTAGGGTTTAGGGTTTAGGGTTTAGGGTTTAGGGTTTAGGGTTTAGGGTTTAGGGTTTAGGGTTTAGGGTTTAGGGTTTAGGGTTTAGGGTTTAGGGTTTAGGGTTTAGGGTTTAGGGTTTAGGGTTTAGGGTTTAGGGTTTAGGGTTTAGGGTTTAGGGTTTAGGGTTTAGGGTTTAGGGTTTAGGGTTTAGGGTTTAGGGTTTAGGGTTTAGGGTTTAGGGTTTAGGGTTTAGGGTTTAGGGTTTAGGGTTTAGGGTTTAGGGTTTAGGGTTTAGGGTTTAGGGTTTAGGGTTTAGGGTTTAGGGTTTAGGGTTTAGGGTTTAGGGTTTAGGGTTTAGGGTTTAGGGTTTAGGGTTTAGGGTTTAGGGTTTAGGGTTTAGGGTTTAGGGTTTAGGGTTTAGGGTTTAGGGTTTAGGGTTTAGGGTTTAGGGTTTAGGGTTTAGGGTTTAGGGTTTAGGGTTTAGGGTTTAGGGTTTAGGGTTTAGGGTTTAGGGTTTAGGGTTTAGGGTTTAGGGTTTAGGGTTTAGGGTTTAGGGTTTAGGGTTTAGGGTTTAGGGTTTAGGGTTTAGGGTTTAGGGTTTAGGGTTTAGGGTTTAGGGTTTAGGGTTTAGGGTTTAGGGTTTAGGGTTTAGGGTTTAGGGTTTAGGGTTTAGGGTTTAGGGTTTAGGGTTTAGGGTTTAGGGTTTAGGGTTTAGGGTTTAGGGTTTAGGGTTTAGGGTTTAGGGTTTAGGGTTTAGGGTTTAGGGTTTAGGGTTTAGGGTTTAGGGTTTAGGGTTTAGGGTTTAGGGTTTAGGGTTTAGGGTTTAGGGTTTAGGGTTTAGGGTTTAGGGTTTAGGGTTTAGGGTTTAGGGTTTAGGGTTTAGGGTTTAGGGTTTAGGGTTTAGGGTTTAGGGTTTAGGGTTTAGGGT
>CM024650.1:42298-52298 GCA_014182695.1 Eucalyptus albens | reverse complement strand
TAGGGTTTAGGGTTTAGGGTTTAGGGTTTAGGGTTTAGGGTTTAGGGTTTAGGGTTTAGGGTTTAGGGTTTAGGGTTTAGGGTTTAGGGTTTAGGGTTTAGGGTTTAGGGTTTAGGGTTTAGGGTTTAGGGTTTAGGGTTTAGGGTTTAGGGTTTAGGGTTTAGGGTTTAGGGTTTAGGGTTTAGGGTTTAGGGTTTAGGGTTTAGGGTTTAGGGTTTAGGGTTTAGGGTTTAGGGTTTAGGGTTTAGGGTTTAGGGTTTAGGGTTTAGGGTTTAGGGTTTAGGGTTTAGGGTTTAGGGTTTAGGGTTTAGGGTTTAGGGTTTAGGGTTTAGGGTTTAGGGTTTAGGGTTTAGGGTTTAGGGTTTAGGGTTTAGGGTTTAGGGTTTAGGGTTTAGGGTTTAGGGTTTAGGGTTTAGGGTTTAGGGTTTAGGGTTTAGGGTTTAGGGTTTAGGGTTTAGGGTTTAGGGTTTAGGGTTTAGGGTTTAGGGTTTAGGGTTTAGGGTTTAGGGTTTAGGGTTTAGGGTTTAGGGTTTAGTGTTTAGGGTTTAGGGTTTAGGGTTTAGGGTTTAGGGTTTAGGGTTTAGGGTTTAGGGTTTAGGGTTTAGGGTTTAGGGTTTAGGGTTTAGGGTTTAGGGTTTAGGGTTTAGGGTTTAGGGTTTAGGGTTTAGGGTTTAGGGTTTAGGGTTTAGGGTTTAGGGTTTAGGGTTTAGGGTTTAGGGTTTAGGGTTTAGGGTTTAGGGTTTAGGGTTTAGGGTTTAGGGTTTAGGGTTTAGGGTTTAGGGTTTAGGGTTTAGGGTTTAGGGTTTAGGGTTTAGGGTTTAGGGTTTAGGGTTTAGGGTTTAGGGTTTAGGGTTTAGGGTTTAGGGTTTAGGGTTTAGGGTTTAGGGTTTAGGGTTTAGGGTTTAGGGTTTAGGGTTTAGGGTTTAGGGTTTAGGGTTTAGGGTTTAGGGTTTAGGGTTTAGGGTTTAGGGTTTAGGGTTTAGGGTTTAGGGTTTAGGGTTTAGGGTTTAGGGTTTAGGGTTTAGGGTTTAGGGTTTAGGGTTTAGGGTTTAGGGTTTAGGGTTTAGGGTTTAGGGTTTAGGGTTTAGGGTTTAGGGTTTAGGGTTTAGGGTTTAGGGTTTAGGGTTTAGGGTTTAGGGTTTAGGGTTTAGGGTTTAGGGTTTAGGGTTTAGGGTTTAGGGTTTAGGGTTTAGGGTTTAGGGTTTAGGGTTTAGGGTTTAGGGTTTAGGGTTTAGGGTTTAGGGTTTAGGGTTTAGGGTTTAGGGTTTAGGGTTTAGGGTTTAGGGTTTAGGGTTTAGGGTTTAGGGTTTAGGGTTTAGGGTTTAGGGTTTAGGGTTTAGGGTTTAGGGTTTAGGGTTTAGGGTTTAGGGTTTAGGGTTTAGGGTTTAGGGTTTAGGGTTTAGGGTTTAGGGTTTAGGGTTTAGGGTTTAGGGTTTAGGGTTTAGGGTTTAGGGTTTAGGGTTTAGGGTTTAGGGTTTAGGGTTTAGGGTTTAGGGTTTAGGGTTTAGGGTTTAGGGTTTAGGGTTTAGGGTTTAGGGTTTAGGGTTTAGGGTTTAGGGTTTAGGGTTTAGGGTTTAGGGTTTAGGGTTTAGGGTTTAGGGTTTAGGGTTTAGGGTTTAGGGTTTAGGGTTTAGGGTTTAGGGTTTAGGGTTTAGGGTTTAGGGTTTAGGGTTTAGGGTTTAGGGTTTAGGGTTTAGGGTTTAGGGTTTAGGGTTTAGGGTTTAGGGTTTAGGGTTTAGGGTTTAGGGTTTAGGGTTTAGGGTTTAGGGTTTAGGGTTTAGGGTTTAGGGTTTAGGGTTTAGGGTTTAGGGTTTAGGGTTTAGGGTTTAGGGTTTAGGGTTTAGGGTTTAGGGTTTAGGGTTTAGGGTTTAGGGTTTAGGGTTTAGGGTTTAGGGTTTAGGGTTTAGGGTTTAGGGTTTAGGGTTTAGGGTTTAGGGTTTAGGGTTTAGGGTTTAGGGTTTAGGGTTTAGGGTTTAGGGTTTAGGGTTTAGGGTTTAGGGTTTAGGGTTTAGGGTTTAGGGTTTAGGGTTTAGGGTTTAGGGTTTAGGGTTTAGGGTTTAGGGTTTAGGGTTTAGGGTTTAGGGTTTAGGGTTTAGGGTTTAGGGTTTAGGGTTTAGGGTTTAGGGTTTAGGGTTTAGGGTTTAGGGTTTAGGGTTTAGGGTTTAGGGTTTAGGGTTTAGGGTTTAGGGTTTAGGGTTTAGGGTTTAGGGTTTAGGGTTTAGGGTTTAGGGTTTAGGGTTTAGGGTTTAGGGTTTAGGGTTTAGGGTTTAGGGTTTAGGGTTTAGGGTTTAGGGTTTAGGGTTTAGGGTTTAGGGTTTAGGGTTTAGGGTTTAGGGTTTAGGGTTTAGGGTTTAGGGTTTAGGGTTTAGGGTTTAGGGTTTAGGGTTTAGGGTTTAGGGTTTAGGGTTTAGGGTTTAGGGTTTAGGGTTTAGGGTTTAGGGTTTAGGGTTTAGGGTTTAGGGTTTAGGGTTTAGGGTTTAGGGTTTAGGGTTTAGGGTTTAGGGTTTAGGGTTTAGGGTTTAGGGTTTAGGGTTTAGGGTTTAGGGTTTAGGGTTTAGGGTTTAGGGTTTAGGGTTTAGGGTTTAGGGTTTAGGGTTTAGGGTTTAGGGTTTAGGGTTTAGGGTTTAGGGTTTAGGGTTTAGGGTTTAGGGTTTAGGGTTTAGGGTTTAGGGTTTAGGGTTTAGGGTTTAGGGTTTAGGGTTTAGGGTTTAGGGTTTAGGGTTTAGGGTTTAGGGTTTAGGGTTTAGGGTTTAGGGTTTAGGGTTTAGGGTTTAGGGTTTAGGGTTTAGGGTTTAGGGTTTAGGGTTTAGGGTTTAGGGTTTAGGGTTTAGGGTTTAGGGTTTAGGGTTTAGGGTTTAGGGTTTAGGGTTTAGGGTTTAGGGTTTAGGGTTTAGGGTTTAGGGTTTAGGGTTTAGGGTTTAGGGTTTAGGGTTTAGGGTTTAGGGTTTAGGGTTTAGGGTTTAGGGTTTAGGGTTTAGGGTTTAGGGTTTAGGGTTTAGGGTTTAGGGTTTAGGGTTTAGGGTTTAGGGTTTAGGGTTTAGGGTTTAGGGTTTAGGGTTTAGGGTTTAGGGTTTAGGGTTTAGGGTTTAGGGTTTAGGGTTTAGGGTTTAGGGTTTAGGGTTTAGGGTTTAGGGTTTAGGGTTTAGGGTTTAGGGTTTAGGGTTTAGGGTTTAGGGTTTAGGGTTTAGGGTTTAGGGTTTAGGGTTTAGGGTTTAGGGTTTAGGGTTTAGGGTTTAGGGTTTAGGGTTTAGGGTTTAGGGTTTAGGGTTTAGGGTTTAGGGTTTAGGGTTTAGGGTTTAGGGTTTAGGGTTTAGGGTTTAGGGTTTAGGGTTTAGGGTTTAGGGTTTAGGGTTTAGGGTTTAGGGTTTAGGGTTTAGGGTTTAGGGTTTAGGGTTTAGGGTTTAGGGTTTAGGGTTTAGGGTTTAGGGTTTAGGGTTTAGGGTTTAGGGTTTAGGGTTTAGGGTTTAGGGTTTAGGGTTTAGGGTTTAGGGTTTAGGGTTTAGGGTTTAGGGTTTAGGGTTTAGGGTTTAGGGTTTAGGGTTTAGGGTTTAGGGTTTAGGGTTTAGGGTTTAGGGTTTAGGGTTTAGGGTTTAGGGTTTAGGGTTTAGGGTTTAGGGTTTAGGGTTTAGGGTTTAGGGTTTAGGGTTTAGGGTTTAGGGTTTAGGGTTTAGGGTTTAGGGTTTAGGGTTTAGGGTTTAGGGTTTAGGGTTTAGGGTTTAGGGTTTAGGGTTTAGGGTTTAGGGTTTAGGGTTTAGGGTTTAGGGTTTAGGGTTTAGGGTTTAGGGTTTAGGGTTTAGGGTTTAGGGTTTAGGGTTTAGGGTTTAGGGTTTAGGGTTTAGGGTTTAGGGTTTAGGGTTTAGGGTTTAGGGTTTAGGGTTTAGGGTTTAGGGTTTAGGGTTTAGGGTTTAGGGTTTAGGGTTTAGGGTTTAGGGTTTAGGGTTTAGGGTTTAGGGTTTAGGGTTTAGGGTTTAGGGTTTAGGGTTTAGGGTTTAGGGTTTAGGGTTTAGGGTTTAGGGTTTAGGGTTTAGGGTTTAGGGTTTAGGGTTTAGGGTTTAGGGTTTAGGGTTTAGGGTTTAGGGTTTAGGGTTTAGGGTTTAGGGTTTAGGGTTTAGGGTTTAGGGTTTAGGGTTTAGGGTTTAGGGTTTAGGGTTTAGGGTTTAGGGTTTAGGGTTTAGGGTTTAGGGTTTAGGGTTTAGGGTTTAGGGTTTAGGGTTTAGGGTTTAGGGTTTAGGGTTTAGGGTTTAGGGTTTAGGGTTTAGGGTTTAGGGTTTAGGGTTTAGGGTTTAGGGTTTAGGGTTTAGGGTTTAGGGTTTAGGGTTTAGGGTTTAGGGTTTAGGGTTTAGGGTTTAGGGTTTAGGGTTTAGGGTTTAGGGTTTAGGGTTTAGGGTTTAGGGTTTAGGGTTTAGGGTTTAGGGTTTAGGGTTTAGGGTTTAGGGTTTAGGGTTTAGGGTTTAGGGTTTAGGGTTTAGGGTTTAGGGTTTAGGGTTTAGGGTTTAGGGTTTAGGGTTTAGGGTTTAGGGTTTAGGGTTTAGGGTTTAGGGTTTAGGGTTTAGGGTTTAGGGTTTAGGGTTTAGGGTTTAGGGTTTAGGGTTTAGGGTTTAGGGTTTAGGGTTTAGGGTTTAGGGTTTAGGGTTTAGGGTTTAGGGTTTAGGGTTTAGGGTTTAGGGTTTAGGGTTTAGGGTTTAGGGTTTAGGGTTTAGGGTTTAGGGTTTAGGGTTTAGGGTTTAGGGTTTAGGGTTTAGGGTTTAGGGTTTAGGGTTTAGGGTTTAGGGTTTAGGGTTTAGGGTTTAGGGTTTAGGGTTTAGGGTTTAGGGTTTAGGGTTTAGGGTTTAGGGTTTAGGGTTTAGGGTTTAGGGTTTAGGGTTTAGGGTTTAGGGTTTAGGGTTTAGGGTTTAGGGTTTAGGGTTTAGGGTTTAGGGTTTAGGGTTTAGGGTTTAGGGTTTAGGGTTTAGGGTTTAGGGTTTAGGGTTTAGGGTTTAGGGTTTAGGGTTTAGGGTTTAGGGTTTAGGGTTTAGGGTTTAGGGTTTAGGGTTTAGGGTTTAGGGTTTAGGGTTTAGGGTTTAGGGTTTAGGGTTTAGGGTTTAGGGTTTAGGGTTTAGGGTTTAGGGTTTAGGGTTTAGGGTTTAGGGTTTAGGGTTTAGGGTTTAGGGTTTAGGGTTTAGGGTTTAGGGTTTAGGGTTTAGGGTTTAGGGTTTAGGGTTTAGGGTTTAGGGTTTAGGGTTTAGGGTTTAGGGTTTAGGGTTTAGGGTTTAGGGTTTAGGGTTTAGGGTTTAGGGTTTAGGGTTTAGGGTTTAGGGTTTAGGGTTTAGGGTTTAGGGTTTAGGGTTTAGGGTTTAGGGTTTAGGGTTTAGGGTTTAGGGTTTAGGGTTTAGGGTTTAGGGTTTAGGGTTTAGGGTTTAGGGTTTAGGGTTTAGGGTTTAGGGTTTAGGGTTTAGGGTTTAGGGTTTAGGGTTTAGGGTTTAGGGTTTAGGGTTTAGGGTTTAGGGTTTAGGGTTTAGGGTTTAGGGTTTAGGGTTTAGGGTTTAGGGTTTAGGGTTTAGGGTTTAGGGTTTAGGGTTTAGGGTTTAGGGTTTAGGGTTTAGGGTTTAGGGTTTAGGGTTTAGGGTTTAGGGTTTAGGGTTTAGGGTTTAGGGTTTAGGGTTTAGGGTTTAGGGTTTAGGGTTTAGGGTTTAGGGTTTAGGGTTTAGGGTTTAGGGTTTAGGGTTTAGGGTTTAGGGTTTAGGGTTTAGGGTTTAGGGTTTAGGGTTTAGGGTTTAGGGTTTAGGGTTTAGGGTTTAGGGTTTAGGGTTTAGGGTTTAGGGTTTAGGGTTTAGGGTTTAGGGTTTAGGGTTTAGGGTTTAGGGTTTAGGGTTTAGGGTTTAGGGTTTAGGGTTTAGGGTTTAGGGTTTAGGGTTTAGGGTTTAGGGTTTAGGGTTTAGGGTTTAGGGTTTAGGGTTTAGGGTTTAGGGTTTAGGGTTTAGGGTTTAGGGTTTAGGGTTTAGGGTTTAGGGTTTAGGGTTTAGGGTTTAGGGTTTAGGGTTTAGGGTTTAGGGTTTAGGGTTTAGGGTTTAGGGTTTAGGGTTTAGGGTTTAGGGTTTAGGGTTTAGGGTTTAGGGTTTAGGGTTTAGGGTTTAGGGTTTAGGGTTTAGGGTTTAGGGTTTAGGGTTTAGGGTTTAGGGTTTAGGGTTTAGGGTTTAGGGTTTAGGGTTTAGGGTTTAGGGTTTAGGGTTTAGGGTTTAGGGTTTAGGGTTTAGGGTTTAGGGTTTAGGGTTTAGGGTTTAGGGTTTAGGGTTTAGGGTTTAGGGTTTAGGGTTTAGGGTTTAGGGTTTAGGGTTTAGGGTTTAGGGTTTAGGGTTTAGGGTTTAGGGTTTAGGGTTTAGGGTTTAGGGTTTAGGGTTTAGGGTTTAGGGTTTAGGGTTTAGGGTTTAGGGTTTAGGGTTTAGGGTTTAGGGTTTAGGGTTTAGGGTTTAGGGTTTAGGGTTTAGGGTTTAGGGTTTAGGGTTTAGGGTTTAGGGTTTAGGGTTTAGGGTTTAGGGTTTAGGGTTTAGGGTTTAGGGTTTAGGGTTTAGGGTTTAGGGTTTAGGGTTTAGGGTTTAGGGTTTAGGGTTTAGGGTTTAGGGTTTAGGGTTTAGGGTTTAGGGTTTAGGGTTTAGGGTTTAGGGTTTAGGGTTTAGGGTTTAGGGTTTAGGGTTTAGGGTTTAGGGTTTAGGGTTTAGGGTTTAGGGTTTAGGGTTTAGGGTTTAGGGTTTAGGGTTTAGGGTTTAGGGTTTAGGGTTTAGGGTTTAGGGTTTAGGGTTTAGGGTTTAGGGTTTAGGGTTTAGGGTTTAGGGTTTAGGGTTTAGGGTTTAGGGTTTAGGGTTTAGGGTTTAGGGTTTAGGGTTTAGGGTTTAGGGTTTAGGGTTTAGGGTTTAGGGTTTAGGGTTTAGGGTTTAGGGTTTAGGGTTTAGGGTTTAGGGTTTAGGGTTTAGGGTTTAGGGTTTAGGGTTTAGGGTTTAGGGTTTAGGGTTTAGGGTTTAGGGTTTAGGGTTTAGGGTTTAGGGTTTAGGGTTTAGGGTTTAGGGTTTAGGGTTTAGGGTTTAGGGTTTAGGGTTTAGGGTTTAGGGTTTAGGGTTTAGGGTTTAGGGTTTAGGGTTTAGGGTTTAGGGTTTAGGGTTTAGGGTTTAGGGTTTAGGGTTTAGGGTTTAGGGTTTAGGGTTTAGGGTTTAGGGTTTAGGGTTTAGGGTTTAGGGTTTAGGGTTTAGGGTTTAGGGTTTAGGGTTTAGGGTTTAGGGTTTAGGGTTTAGGGTTTAGGGTTTAGGGTTTAGGGTTTAGGGTTTAGGGTTTAGGGTTTAGGGTTTAGGGTTTAGGGTTTAGGGTTTAGGGTTTAGGGTTTAGGGTTTAGGGTTTAGGGTTTAGGGTTTAGGGTTTAGGGTTTAGGGTTTAGGGTTTAGGGTTTAGGGTTTAGGGTTTAGGGTTTAGGGTTTAGGGTTTAGGGTTTAGGGTTTAGGGTTTAGGGTTTAGGGTTTAGGGTTTAGGGTTTAGGGTTTAGGGTTTAGGGTTTAGGGTTTAGGGTTTAGGGTTTAGGGTTTAGGGTTTAGGGTTTAGGGTTTAGGGTTTAGGGTTTAGGGTTTAGGGTTTAGGGTTTAGGGTTTAGGGTTTAGGGTTTAGGGTTTAGGGTTTAGGGTTTAGGGTTTAGGGTTTAGGGTTTAGGGTTTAGGGTTTAGGGTTTAGGGTTTAGGGTTTAGGGTTTAGGGTTTAGGGTTTAGGGTTTAGGGTTTAGGGTTTAGGGTTTAGGGTTTAGGGTTTAGGGTTTAGGGTTTAGGGTTTAGGGTTTAGGGTTTAGGGTTTAGGGTTTAGGGTTTAGGGTTTAGGGTTTAGGGTTTAGGGTTTAGGGTTTAGGGTTTAGGGTTTAGGGTTTAGGGTTTAGGGTTTAGGGTTTAGGGTTTAGGGTTTAGGGTTTAGGGTTTAGGGTTTAGGGTTTAGGGTTTAGGGTTTAGGGTTTAGGGTTTAGGGTTTAGGGTTTAGGGTTTAGGGTTTAGGGTTTAGGGTTTAGGGTTTAGGGTTTAGGGTTTAGGGTTTAGGGTTTAGGGTTTAGGGTTTAGGGTTTAGGGTTTAGGGTTTAGGGTTTAGGGTTTAGGGTTTAGGGTTTAGGGTTTAGGGTTTAGGGTTTAGGGTTTAGGGTTTAGGGTTTAGGGTTTAGGGTTTAGGGTTTAGGGTTTAGGGTTTAGGGTTTAGGGTTTAGGGTTTAGGGTTTAGGGTTTAGGGTTTAGGGTTTAGGGTTTAGGGTTTAGGGTTTAGGGTTTAGGGTTTAGGGTTTAGGGTTTAGGGTTTAGGGTTTAGGGTTTAGGGTTTAGGGTTTAGGGTTTAGGGTTTAGGGTTTAGGGTTTAGGGTTTAGGGTTTAGGGTTTAGGGTTTAGGGTTTAGGGTTTAGGGTTTAGGGTTTAGGGTTTAGGGTTTAGGGTTTAGGGTTTAGGGTTTAGGGTTTAGGGTTTAGGGTTTAGGGTTTAGGGTTTAGGGTTTAGGGTTTAGGGTTTAGGGTTTAGGGTTTAGGGTTTAGGGTTTAGGGTTTAGGGTTTAGGGTTTAGGGTTTAGGGTTTAGGGTTTAGGGTTTAGGGTTTAGGGTTTAGGGTTTAGGGTTTAGGGTTTAGGGTTTAGGGTTTAGGGTTTAGGGTTTAGGGTTTAGGGTTTAGGGTTTAGGGTTTAGGGTTTAGGGTTTAGGGTTTAGGGTTTAGGGTTTAGGGTTTAGGGTTTAGGGTTTAGGGTTTAGGGTTTAGGGTTTAGGGTTTAGGGTTTAGGGTTTAGGGTTTAGGGTTTAGGGTTTAGGGTTTAGGGTTTAGGGTTTAGGGTTTAGGGTTTAGGGTTTAGGGTTTAGGGTTTAGGGTTTAGGGTTTAGGGTTTAGGGTTTAGGGTTTAGGGTTTAGGGTTTAGGGTTTAGGGTTTAGGGTTTAGGGTTTAGGGTTTAGGGTTTAGGGTTTAGGGTTTAGGGTTTAGGGTTTAGGGTTTAGGGTTTAGGGTTTAGGGTTTAGGGTTTAGGGTTTAGGGTTTAGGGTTTAGGGTTTAGGGTTTAGGGTTTAGGGTTTAGGGTTTAGGGTTTAGGGTTTAGGGTTTAGGGTTTAGGGTTTAGGGTTTAGGGTTTAGGGTTTAGGGTTTAGGGTTTAGGGTTTAGGGTTTAGGGTTTAGGGTTTAGGGTTTAGGGTTTAGGGTTTAGGGTTTAGGGTTTAGGGTTTAGGGTTTAGGGTTTAGGGTTTAGGGTTTAGGGTTTAGGGTTTAGGGTTTAGGGTTTAGGGTTTAGGGTTTAGGGTTTAGGGTTTAGGGTTTAGGGTTTAGGGTTTAGGGTTTAGGGTTTAGGGTTTAGGGTTTAGGGTTTAGGGTTTAGGGTTTAGGGTTTAGGGTTTAGGGTTTAGGGTTTAGGGTTTAGGGTTTAGGGTTTAGGGTTTAGGGTTTAGGGTTTAGGGTTTAGGGTTTAGGGTTTAGGGTTTAGGGTTTAGGGTTTAGGGTTTAGGGTTTAGGGTTTAGGGTTTAGGGTTTAGGGTTTAGGGTTTAGGGTTTAGGGTTTAGGGTTTAGGGTTTAGGGTTTAGGGTTTAGGGTTTAGGGTTTAGGGTTTAGGGTTTAGGGTTTAGGGTTTAGGGTTTAGGGTTTAGGGTTTAGGGTTTAGGGTTTAGGGTTTAGGGTTTAGGGTTTAGGGTTTAGGGTTTAGGGTTTAGGGTTTAGGGTTTAGGGTTTAGGGTTTAGGGTTTAGGGTTTAGGGTTTAGGGTTTAGGGTTTAGGGTTTAGGGTTTAGGGTTTAGGGTTTAGGGTTTAGGGTTTAGGGTTTAGGGTTTAGGGTTTAGGGTTTAGGGTTTAGGGTTTAGGGTTTAGGGTTTAGGGTTTAGGGTTTAGGGTTTAGGGTTTAGGGTTTAGGGTTTAGGGTTTAGGGTTTAGGGTTTAGGGTTTAGGGTTTAGGGTTTAGGGTTTAGGGTTTAGGGTTTAGGGTTTAGGGTTTAGGGTTTAGGGTTTAGGGTTTAGGGTTTAGGGTTTAGGGTTTAGGGTGGGAGGGTTTAG
>CM024650.1:20000-42198 GCA_014182695.1 Eucalyptus albens | reverse complement strand
CTCTCTAGGGTCTTGTTGATCTTTCTCTCCCACAAAGACACGAGCTCATTCATCGATAAGGTGTTGGCAGGAGGTTTGATATACAAAATTTTGTTTAAGGTCCTTGGGTCATCCACAGCTTTGATGGTATAGGTGCCGATGTCATCCTCATTGTTAAACACCGCTGCATATTGACGGGGAGAGTTTTACAGTTTGGCTAATAAATAAATCACAGAGCCATCTATCTTCCTAGGGTTACTTTCGGCTCACTTTGAAGAAGAACGATCTTATCAAACTAATTTATTAGACAACATGTAGACAAATGCATTCATATGTTCTTTTCCCAAACAAATACATAAAGAGAACCTTCATGATCTGCCCGCTAGGTGGTATTATGCCAAGATAAACCACAATAGAATCATATCATATATTAGTCTCTAAAATTGAAGAAAAATGGATGTAAGAGCCCCATTATCTCTAGACAATGACGTTACCCTAAAATTATCAAGCTTCAAGAATGGCCTCTCACTCTGATCACTACTGTAATTAATACGTTGTTAATGTACAAAAAAAAAGAAAAAAGAACTTAACTAATTAGAATACGCATTTCAACGAATTGCTTCTTACTTTTTGCATTTCCATCCCCCAAGATGACAACTTTATCTCTAGGGGGAGCTGTAGCCCCGAGCTGTGACAATGTCCGAAGGTGGAAATTTCCAAAAGAGTTAGAAGCCACATGTGTATAAGGGATTCCTTCAGCCTCAATAAGGCGGCGAATCTTGGCCTTGATAGCTAGTCCAGTTTTTGCTGGCTCCACAGCATTGTTACGATCCGCATCATTTCCAAAATCTGAAGGCAAGAATCTCTAAATAGAAAATAATTGATTCATAAGAGACATTTTTATTATAAATCAACAAAAAACTAGAGTGCATTCCCCTCATCCAACAAATTTACATGAGTTATGGCTAAAAGACAAACCAAACTTATATGAGACTGAATTTCACTTTTTTCTTCAATATGTGACTCTAACAGAGCAACAATAAAAACAAACTTATATGAGACTATATTTCATTTTTTTTTTCAATATGTGACTATAATAAAGTAAAAATTATTGTAAGTGAATCAAGACTAGCAATTAAGGTGTTGTTTGGTAACGCTCCGGGGAACTTTCTTTTTGGTTTTTTTATATTTTGGTTCCTCACCGTAGAAATAGAACAAAAACGCAGTTGAAGGATTAAGTAGTTCATGTTTCTCATTATCGATCGAAGAGCAGGGTACATGACTGTAATCCATATTGAGTTTTTAAAACCTTTTGACTTTTTCGATGACCTAGACGAAAAAACATAACCACAGTGAAGCCGGCATTGTCCGGTACTTGAATTTGACATAGTTAGCCTCAAATTTCACCGACGACTTCTACACAAAGTCATGACCATTTAAAAAGGAAAGAAGTGAAGTCTACAAATAAAAAGTGAATCCACCCCATTTCATCAAAGCAGAGCCCACAACAAGAACGTGATGCACTCATACTAGAAGAAAATACTTAAGCTAACAACTAACACCAACGTATATCGTCAATCGAATGCTAAACAAAGAATAATAACTCGAAATGAAATTACTAGACACGGCACAACCTTGATATTCCCGGCTGCTTTGATGGCTGCAACAATCCTGTCTTGGTCTTCTAGCTGTGGTATCCCCACAGTAGAGATTACCACATCAACCTGCTTAATCGCACTCAACAGACTCTTTTGATCGTATATGTCTCCCTGAGAATCAAATAACCAAGAACATGGACAAACAATCAATAAAGTCAGCAACCATCAACCGATCTAATTTTGGCCGGTAGGAAGACTATGAAAAAGGAGAAATACGAAATCTAATGCAGATAAGACTTCAATACCTTCACCAGACGAGAGAAACTGTTGTGAGAAATATATATATTATAAAAAAAAGCCGCTATCCACAGAATTCTTGTCCATGCATTACCTACCAATCTTTTGAAAGGCTACGACAAGGTATTTGCAATGACATCTGAATTACAGATCAGCGACATGTACTTCTGAATAAAAATTCATCTACACAGTACGAAACATATGGAAATTTTCATAAGACTCGTCTAAAAATGCACTCGTTCGTCTCAGCATGCGAAGCTGAGGAGATTCGTCAATTAGTGTGAAAAACGAGAGGGAGATTGTTTCTGGTTTCGCCAACTTGCGAGGCCGAAATATCAGAGAAGAGAAAAAGCACGCTGAATTGTAACGTGACTCCATCAACTCGATCTTGTGAAAGATTAAGATGAAAATTGACTCCGATACTACTGATTAAATGTTGGCTGGGTCCACCTTCATGTGAGGCCCAGCCAGCATTAAATAAAAAAGAAAACAAAACAAAACATAAAGAAGTGGAGTGTCGTGCGTGGAGGTGTGCATCCGTCAAAAAAGAAAAGAGAGGAGAGAGAAACAGAAAACTGTAAGCAAGGGAGAAGAGAAGAAAGGAAGAGGGCTGCAACTTTGCGGCTTTGATTCGAAGGCCAAATATTGATGGAATCGGTTCAAATTTCAGTTTGTTGTTCATGAGACCGAGGCTTACAAGTTGATGGTTTTTTTTTTTTTTTTTTTTTTGTTGAGAACTATCCCCGAATTCTCCAGTTGCGGTTAAGGTTTTCTTGCTCCCAACTTGTTTGTCTACCTATGTGGTAAGAAAAATATAATTGTAATGTTGATGTTGAGCCTCTAGTGTGTGACTAGAAAATAATACTTTTTGTTTCCCGCTATTCTTGGTGATTAGTGGATGTTTTTGGGCGGTACGTGGTTTTTCCTGCATTGGGTTTTTCACGTTAAATTCTTGGTGTCGTTATTTGCTTTGTCTACTTATTATTTCGGCATTATATTTGCATATTGTGAGGCTATACATTGCTGGTTGTTGCTGGGGGCTAAGAGATTTTAAGTTGATTAAGTATCAGGGGAGAAATTGATCATAGATTGCGTTTGGCTGTGGTGAATTGTGTCCCCAGGTTCTCCCAAAAATTAAAGACATTTCTTGGAATTCCAAGCAAGATCAAATGGCAAGGGATGCTTCAATTCCTCAAAGCAGCACCGAACGTGGGAAACTAACGGAATCACACGGGAATAACTACTCACATGGATTAGGTTCACGCCTAAGCTCTTGAAACCTTTGATGATTTCGGCGTTGGCAGGGTTGGAGAGTGTGGACTTCGTCTCGAGAACAAAGGTAGGGTGACCGGACTTTGCACATGCTTTCACGATGAACTTTCCGATGTATCCGGCACCTCCGATCACCAAGACTTTGCTCATCTCTGCCATCTTGGAGGGTTTCTTTCACAGTGGGGGTGGTGTTTTCCGGCAAACTTGATCAGTCTCTGACGTGACTTTGCTGTATCTGGAGAGAGAGAGCTAAAAGGTGGGGGTTCTTATCTTCATGATGGGACGGAGTGTCATTGGATGATTCTGGAAGGGTGTAATTGTCTTATCATTGAAATAATTTTTCTAGTTGAGGTTATCCTTTACTAGAAAAAGGGTACATGGAAAGTGGGAAAATAGACGGAAGATAACGATTTTGTTTCATTTAAGTGATTATTTAAATTCTTGAGAAATAAAATAGTTAACTTAGCAAACAAACAAGAAAATTTAAATTTGATGGTGCTACGAATTTAAGTAATTGTAATTGATGAGGAACTAGTCCAAAATACTTTTTTACGTTGACTTTTATCATATGAAGAAAACAGGGGTATAAAATGGGCAATGAGCTACTCTACATCCATATGGTAGCATGATATCATAGAGCTTGATAGCCGCCATGCTATTGTTTCGAGGTTCAATGAATTTTTTTTTCTTCAAAGGGTTGATCACAAGATTACCCTTCTTTAATTAATTGGGCAATACAAGATTACTATATTTGTAATTCATAACCTCTATGTGAGAAAAAGGCAGCATAACGAGTGTCCATATATGGAGTGATTAGTAGAAAGTTATTAAACTTTTGACATCTATACCAATTCAAATTTTTTTTAAAAGGGTATAAAATGGGCAATGAGCTACTCTACATCCATATGGTAGCATGCTATCATAGAACTTGATAGCCCGCCATGCTATTGTTTCAAGGTTTAATGGGTTCTTTTTCTTGGGAGGGTTGATCACAAGATTACCCTTCTTTAATTAATTGGCCAATACAAGATTACTATGTTTGTAATTCATAACTCTATGTGAGAAAAAAACAGCATTACGAGTGTCCATATATGGAGTAATTAGTAGAAAGTTGTTAAACCTTTTACATCTATGCCAATTCAATTTTTCTTAAAAAAGGGTATAAAATGGTAATGAGCTACTCTACATCTATATGGCAGCATGATATCATAGAGCTTCATAGTCGCCATGCTATTGCTTCGAGGTTCAATAAAGTCTTTTTCTAGGGAGGATTGATAACAAGATTACCCTTCTTTAATTAATTAGGCAATACAATATTACTATTTTTGTAATTCATAACCTCTATGTGAGAAAAAAGTAGCATTACGAGTGTCCATATAAGAAGTGATTAGTATAAAGTTATTAAACCTTTGACATCTATACCAATTCAATTTTTTTAAAGGGTATAGAATGGGCAATGAGCTATGTCACACCTCGATCCTTGAATGTGTGCCCATCCCTCGGTGGTCGATTAAATTGCGACATCCCAGAACACGTCGCCGGCCCATTTATTTTAACGTACATGCGGAAGCGAATAAATAAATCCCCTAACAACACGAAGATGTGATAGAAAAGCAGGGCCATAATTTTGAAAATCACAACACACTTTTATATACACTGCAAACTAAGTTATATACAACATTAGTTTATATTCACACGTCTACCAAACATGAAAGAACTACTAGTCCTTTAAGCATTCGAATTCTCAACCGAAGGCTCGAGGGTCTCTAGCTCTGGGGAACTCGAGTCTACCACTGAACCACTAGGAGAGTCAATCGTACACTTGCCAAAAATGATCTCTAGCACCGACCTAAGAATCTCAGATTCCAATAGGAGACCTTCTCTAGGTCCATCTCGCTCGTAATGATACCACGATCTAAATTGATCTGGTACCCTCTAGATAGACTCGCATCATCCCTGATAATGGATCTCACGAGTTTGTAGACCTAATCTCCTTGGCTCCCAGGAAGGGGAATCTAAGAGATCTGTTCGGTGACCTTCTTCGACTGGCCAAAATGCTCAAGAGGAACAACCATCTAAGGACCTGTAAATGTTAGTCCACGATGGGGTGAGACGATGTCTCAACAAGTTTACCTCCTAATCTCCAACTAGGAAGGAAATACACCTAAAAGCTATTTATACACATACAAGATATCGGACTTACCTCGCGACAGTTCCTTCATGCAAGTCAGTATAGTTCATGATCTTAATTAATCCACTCAATTCAAATCGAACCATCGATCAACTAGTCAATTAGCTCAATTCCAAACCAACATTACTATCTATCAATTCAATACCATATATCAATCCTCTGATACCATCACTACTAACAATAGTTGCAATATATGGTCATAGTTCACTCAAGCTGATATATATATATAGCTCTCTCAAGTTGATAAATATATATAGATCGTGCTTACTCAAGTTGATAAAATGATCATAGGCTGATGTATATATATATAGATTGTGCTCACTCAAGCTGATAAAATGATCTTGGCTTACTCAAGCTGATAAATCACCACACTGAAAATACTCGATCAAATAATCGTGTGTGGATACATAGTTGGCATGTGCCAAAATTTCAATATCTTTCTTTTAGAAATTCCCACTAATTAAAATAGTCCATAAACACATTTTTGGCACTGTAAACCGATGCTCAGTATTTTCCAAATTAAATATCAAAATTACTTAATTTATGAATAAATACCCAAAATTACAATTCTCACTCAATTTGCACAATCTAGCATTCAATTAAATAAACCAAGCATAACATTGCAATCGGCACGAAATTCCGGTCATCGGTTATCCTGGTATAATTTTCGAAAATTAATAAATAGGTAAATAAATACTAAAATTAATTAAATAAATACAAATAAATGCCATAGGTAGAGACTGAGGTTAGAAAAGCTTGATTAAATACCGAAAAGGGCTTAGAAAATTTCTGAACCTATCTAGATATATAATACAACATAACTAGTTGCTAATTAAGCTGATCTAACCAACTAACATGCAATAACGAGTAATTAAATTGCTAAACCGTTCTAACTAACCACCTAAACCATACGTAGCTTAAACTAACCAACCCTTAAGCATAATTAACTCCCTAAGCAGAGTTTTGTGAGTAAACTCACCGATTTTGAAATCCGATGAGTCCACGATGATGGAAAATCGGAGACGGGCAACAAACTCCGAAGCAACGGCACATTACGAGGCCCAGAGGTGATCCTAAATGGGCCTCGAAGCCCATGGAGGTTTGCTGGTCTCAGCTTTTAGTTGTTGGGTTGAAAAGCTGAGTTGGGTGACAGGTTGAGCTAGAAAGGCCAAGGTGGTTGGTGGACGACTGCAACGCACGATGGCGATGATCAACAGTGGTTGAAAGGCGATGGAGACAGCTTAGGCAGTTGGACAAGAGCTTGACTGGGCTTGAGAAGGCTTAGGGGATAGGCTCAACACGCGAGACAACAAGTTGGAGTTGGATGGCCAGACATCACATGATGGGGGTGTGACATCCCAGATTTTCAGTCCTATTTTCTACTGAATAAATCGGGTATTTCATTGACGTGCCTATAGGGCTGTTCTCAGAGCTGATTACTCTCGAGATAACTAGACTATCCAGGGAAGCCATTAAGGAATTTTAATGCAATAGACTTGAGAATTCGACCAAGAATCGACTGCTTGATAGTGCTAATCTGCTGAGATCATTACGACACATATATGAATCGATTAGAGATCAGAGATAGGCCGCTTCGATTGAGATGAGTGGTTAAACGTGGGTGATCCCACTAAATTGCAAAATTCTCATCGACCGGCACTAATTTGATTTTACTATTGTTTTGGTACCTTGTGTCCGTATTTGAATCCTTGAGATTTTCGCGAAAATCGGGAGTCGTCATTGTGTCGAGTGGGTTTATTGTGACTCGAAGAAAATTAACCATGGGTATTTTGCAAGAAAAATCTTTGAAAATTACTCGGTAGTCTAGGTCATGCAAAAAACGTACCGAATGAAAATTAACCATGAATTTGAGTCCGATTTTAGAAATTGAAGATTATGTCATGTCACAATAAATTATAGGAATGTCGACTCGGTCTCAAAAGATTTTTCAGAGATTTCAAGATTTTTACGGAAAATTAACGAAAATTCGAATTGGCTGAATTGAAGAGATTTTCAACTTGCAAACCGAGCTATATGGCAAAGGGGATTTGCAGAAATTATGTGGACTTTTTCTACACCAAAATTGGACTTTGAATTTGGTAATTTGTTGAATAAATTGAAGACTAAAATATGAAATTCGGAGCCTAGGATGAGAGGGTGCATTAATTGCATCAAAACTTGGGTATTTGGTGGAAATTATTTTTGGGAAGTATTAGGGGACTTGGTATTCAATGGAGGGGATAAATCCATTGACTTTACCCCTTAATCCTATTTTTTTCATAAAGCAAAACCAGCTAGCCTCCCGTCGTTGTCTCTCGCTCCCTCCGTCTCTATCTCTTCCTCTCTCCTTCACAACCTTGGTCTTCTGCTTTTGCTTTTAAAATTTTCTTTCTTCTCTTGGACGAGCTGTTCCTGCTCTCCTTCGTTTCCCTCCTTCAGACATCCCATATTCCGCTGAGTTCCCCAATTGAAGACGTCCAACACTTATTGCTCTTTGTTCAACACTCTCTCCACAGAAGCCCTTTCGTTTGACCGCATATCCTCATGCCAGCTGCCCCACTTCACCGAAGCAGTGCCGCCGCACACTCGGCCAAACTTTCCTTCGTGTCTTCATCCAGCTGCTGCGAGACCAGCATCTCCCCTGAAGCCACGCGTCTTCAATAGCGCAGCAACAATGCCCGCATCGCCCTCTATTTTGCTTCGTGTGCGTCAGTTAACGCTTAGCTTCAGTATCTCCATTTCGTCCGTGACGCCTGCCCCATCCACACGTCCACGCCGTCCACGACGCCACCAACATTCATTTCCCTTGCTGCTTCCTTTGTTCGACCTAGTAGCAACGCATGAAGCCCAGCTTCACCTATTCCTCGGCCCAGTAGTCTTCAAGAGTCCAGCAACCCAAGTCTTTAGCCATCTTAGCTCAAGTGAGCCTAGAAGCTCCGTGAAGGTCAGTCAAGTAGCTCGCAAATTGAAGCCCACGAAATTGCAGCTCCAATTCAGTCTCGCGAGCCCAGTGAATTAAGTCCATTCAGCCCATGATTTGAAGCCCAAGTGAGATCAGCCCAGAAATTCAGCAAGCCCAAGCCCAAGTCTAAGCCTAGAAATTTCTATGGGCTTGCAAGGCTTTTGGGCTTTGCTCGAGTGTTTGCCGACACTGTCGAAAGCTCGGATTTCAGCGGTCGTCGCGTTGTCGTCAAGGTGTTCCAGCCTTCGCTTTGCACAAGTGAGTAATCTCATTGATCCTTGCTTAGTAGACTAATTATGCTTAAGGGTTGATTACTGTTAATTAAGTAGGATTATGTGGTTAGATTAGAGTAGATTAGTGATTATTAATTAATTGTGATGCATATTAGACATTTTGATTGTGCAATTAGCAAGTAGATATAGTCTACTATTTATTAAATGTATCTCGGGATTTTTCTCGTTCCTTATTGGGCTTCAATTAGGCAATACGAGCCTAAATTCGACTTTTAGTAATTAATTATTAATTTTCAAAGGTAATTAATTAATTAATTAATTTTCTGAAAATTCAACCGGGATGGCGGTTACCGGAAATTTCACACTGATCGTCGTGGTGTAGTCCGTTTATTTATTTGAGCTCTATGTTGTGTGGAATTTATTTAATTGTGCAATTTGAGGAATTATTCCTAAATTGATTGGAATTGAATGGAAATGGAGTGATTAACTAGTAGATGGCCGAGTATATTCATTTTAGCTCCAATAATGCGTTGATGGGCTAAAGTAGAGAGAATTGCAAGAATGAAATGAGAATTTTCTTGGCTAAGACCAGTCAGGTATGACGGGTGTGGTTCGGTTATTAAGGATATTACTGGTAAAAGCAACGCCTTTAAGACCGCACATAGATTGTCTGACTTATGACGGGCGTGATTCGGTGATTGGGAATATCACTGATGAAAACGGCACCTTAAAGAACGCAAGTAGATTGTCAGTGACCTATGACGAGCATAGTTTGGTGATTTGGAATATCATTGGTGAAAACGACTCCTTAAAGAATGCACATAGAATGTTTGTTACCCGCGTCACTTGGCAAAAACGATGCCCAAAAGACTTATATGTCTCTGTGACTCGATATACTAGTGAAAGTCATGTCACCTTGGCGAAAATGACGCTCGAGAGCATTAATGGAGTTGTGAGACTGAGTGTACAATTGGAGGTTATATAGTGGGATGTAAATGACCTAGAAGAGGTTCGACTGACATGTAATTGATTAGGTCGATTGATCAATGGTTTGTTCTGATGTTATGATTTGATTGATTGCTTGATGCAAGATATGAGGCATATGTGTATAACCTTGAATTGTAGGTTAGGACTGATGCCAAGATATGTCTTCTGACTTGTGCTGTGCTGAGGTAACCATGTGGTGTATTGGTTTACTAATCGAGTCTTAGTGGGGTAGAACTTGTTAAGACGTAGTCACAATGGTCATTGTATAACCATTTTAGGCCCGTAGATGAGCATGAGGAGGAGGAACTAGAAGAGGACGATGAGCTAGAAAAAGATGAAGAGCTTGAGGGAAACGAGCTTAGTGAAGAAGAGTTAGAAGAGGATCAAGATGATCTTGAGCACGACCCAGATGAGGATTGAGATCCCATCCTCTTTTGTGAACCCTGTATATGTGTGGATAGAGTGAGGCTAAAAAGTTGTAAATAGTTTTGTGAAGTACTTTAAGTTATGCTTTGTATAAAAGTACGGTTGTGGATTTCGATATGAAAAATATGGCATCGCTTTTCTATTTCATTGTTCTTATTGTCTAGGGATTATAACTGCTTCCACACATGCTATTAAAAGTGAAAAGGGTCGGCGATACATAGTCCTGGGATACCGCATTCCAAAATTGACCAAGCAGAAGGATGTGTGTGTGCCCGAGAATCGGGGCGTGACATCCCCTTTTTGTGGTAACAGAGCGAAGTTCAAGACTGAAGTGATAAGGAGCGTTGACCATGGGATAGTTGGTAGGAAAGGCCTTTAAATTCATGCTGGTGCATGTCTGTGTTAGCTGGATGCTAGAATTGTTTGTTGCTTGAATCGCTCCGTTTCTAATTCGGTGTTGAATTGGAAACGGGTGTTAGTTGATTAAAGCTACACCATGAGCGATCGGGAGCCGAGAACTCCTGCTAAGAGGGCAGTAGGGCCGTGACTTGGTGTAGAACACTGACCAGGGTCAGTGCCCGAGGAGGCCGTGGTAAAGCGCCAGTTGTGGCTAGCGCTAATGGTGAAGCACCACATTTTGTTGGTGCTGGGGTAGTAGCCCCTGATGATCCTAGGTTCGATGGGATCATTAGTGTATTGGAAGCGATGGCTACAAGATTAGATAAGCAAGTTGCTACAGTTGAAGCCGCCACTTAGGCCGCCGCTACCGCGTTGTTGTTGCCGTCGCTGAGGCCACCCTTGCTACTGCACCTACCGTTGCTCCAGCTGCCGCGAATGTTGAAGGTCCACCGAGGATTGTGGTTGCTGCAAGACCAATCCATAAACTGGTGAGCAATTCCTAAAATTGAATCCACCATTGTTCATCTGGATAGGAGACCCCGAAGCTGTCGCTTCATGGGTTCAGAAGCTTGAGAAAGTATCTGCATTGTTGATGTGTAACGAGACTGAGAAAGTAGTCTTGGCAATTTACCAGCTAGAGGGAGTTACGAACACTTGGTGGATGACTACCCATGAAACTATCTTCCAAGAAAGCGCTGTCCAGGAGTGGAATACTTTCCTTGAAGCCTTCAATGACAAGTGCTTCTCTGAGATTGCCAGAAAGGTGAAGATGGCAGAATTCCAACGTCTTCCCTAGGGTTCCCAAACTGTTGATGAGTATGAGGCAAAGTTTGTTGAACTTTCGCGATATGCCCCTAAACTGATAGAAAACCCAGGAAATAAAGTGAGCAGGTTTAAGTATGGGTTCAGACTAGACTTGAGAAGTATACTAGTCTCCCTAGACTTGATGAGTTACAACGACATATATTAGAGAGCCTATAAAATTTAAAAAGACCATAATGAGAGAGCTACCTCATGTGGATCGAGGTTTAGCTCTCATTGAGAGAATATCCTTCAAGGGAAGAGACCCATGTCTGGAGACAAATCCAATGCTCCACCTTTCAAGTGGAGTGGATTCAGTAGGCTGATGTCCAGTAAGGTTAATTCATGTCGCTCGTGTGGAAGGCAACACGGGTCAGCTCCGTGCCCCGCCAGGTTAGGAGCATGTTTCGAATGTGGCCAACAGGGTCACATTATAAGGAATTGTCCATGGAAGCAGAGAGGACAACCTTAGTTTCCACCACCACCATCGATGAGATAGATTAGAGGGTATGCGCCTTAGAACGTGCCGCAAGGAGGTCATCTGAGATCACCAGTTTAGGGCACAGTGTACACCATCACCGGAAGAGATAAAGGAAAAGCACCACAAATAGAACACCACTAAGATAATGAAAGAAATAGGAATGGACCGACTAAGCACCGAGCAAAGGAATAATGTTTTTGAGGTGTTTTTATCGGAGTAGCATAGTAAGATTTTGAGCGAAGGTTGTAAAATTTATGTTGTTGTAATAAAGTGGTTGAAAGATGGATCTCTAACTATAGTTGTACTTGACGGGTTTGCCTATGTATAACTTTGATACCATATATAAAAAGGTTTAGCTCGAGGAGCTTCTGTGGTAATGAATTGTTGTTTTCAATGTGATATGTTTAATCTGTCTGTGACACCTCGAACCCTTCGCAGGTCGCCACAAGTGTCAATGTTACACCTTATTACCTTTCTCCTTAAAAGAGGTGTCGTAAATAGTCGACACATTTTTTTTTTTTATAAAGCGGTCCCAGCGCGACTCATCAGCAGAAGCAAAATAAAACATCACCATCTCTCCCCCTACCAACCATGATACAAATACACACCACTAATCACCATGATTTTTATAGACACGCCACGACACTTATTTACATATATTTTCAAGATGGGATTTCTTTTGGGTTGGTACATCAAAAGGAAAAGCCAGGACTCAGTCACGTCCGGCCTAAAACCCCAAAAAGAACCTTCGACCCTTTACAACTCACGTGAACAATCCCCATCATCAGTGTCGGCTAACGATCCCCAAAAAGATCCAGCTCCTACTCGTCACGCACAGCCCTCACACCCATCCCGGTGCATCAGGCGGTGGCGGCGGCAGCATCCCACGCATCACCCCGTCATGTCGAACATGGACATATATAAACTCTTGGACAACAGGACCCTAAGCCAGACCCACGTCGTACATAACTAGACAGCCCACTCGAATATACACAAGACCGGGAACAGAAGGACAGTCAAACTCCATGCACTTGACCTCTACGTTTGAAGGTATGCCGTAAAATACGCCATGCGTAACGGCAGGAAGTGGCATGCTGCTAATATGAAATGTCGGTCCCCGGGGGTGAGTACAACCACTTAGCAGGTAAAGAAATCCAATAACAACTCAATGCATCATGCAAATCATACATGCATTGCAGGCGTTACTTACCTTGAAGCCATGCGCATACTATCATGCATCATCTTATCATACATGTCATCATTATCATGGCATCATTATATCATACATGTCATCATCATCATGACATCATGACATCACACATGTCATCATCATCATGGCATCATTATATCATACATGACATCATCACATTACACGTGTCATCATGCCATATCATATATCATCATCATTATCATCATCATGTATATCATCATGCATGTCATGCCATGGGTGATCATCATTATTTCACATCACATATCATCATCATCATCATCATCATCATCATCATCATCATCATCATTATCATCATCATCATCATGCATATCATCATGCATATCATATATCATCATCATTATCATCATCATGCATATCATGCATGTCATGCCATGGGTGATCATCATTACATCACGTCACATATCATCATCATCACCATCATCATCATGCATATCATCATGCATATCATGTCATGGTTTAATTTCCACTTTTAGCTTTCAATTTGATTACCACATCACCCATTCCTCAAATCATCAATTTCATTATCCCCTCGAGCAAAGATCTCCGAGGCTTCCAACATTTAGCCATCCCAGGCCACCGGGCATCCGGCCCCCCACATTCCGGGCATCTCGCATCCCAACTGGCATCACGAGACATTTCCCTCGTGTAGAAACCTCCGACAGGGCTTCCGACATTTACACTCCTTGGCCGGGCATCTCGCACCCCAATCCTAGCATCGCGAGGCATTCCCCTCAGGCAAAGACCTCCGACAGGGCTTCTGGCCCCCCACATTCTGGGCATCCTGAATCTCCCAGGGCAATCTGGCAATGCATCTCTATACATTCCGGCATTATCCTCCACCACAACCACCTCCTCACTTATCATTATCCATGTTTACCAATTTCAGTCTTAATTTAGCATGGCATATGACGTGACATCAAATGAGTCATACTTGGCATGGAATTTACACATATATCTCAATTCAATGTCATGCATACATCAAGACCTCATCACACATGTAACATGGTATAATTATCTATGAAATGAAATTAATGGAATTTATGGCCAATAAAATAATCCATTTTTCATGCCCTTTTTCATTTATTTAAATTCCAACTTTTGTTATTTTCGAAAATATTAAATTTAATATCTATAAATTCCCAAAAATTATAAAAATTAAGGCAAGTGATAAATAATGCAATAGGACAATAATTTCATGCAAATTACACCGCCAATGAGAATTCCACACAATTTCATAATTCACACAAAATAGCATGAAGTTTTAGGATGAAACCAGAGTGCACAGTTTCTGAAGAAATTCGATTAAAATATCCATACGACCTCCAAAAATTATGAAATTTTACCAAGTTATAGCCAAGACATTTTGCTACATCTTTCATGAAGACTTCCAAGCCACATTATTTTTAGATTATTTTCTACAGTCTTACGAAGCCTCTGTATCCATTACCGAATCGTCCAGTGCATGCTTCTTCGAAATACTGAGTTTTCACCTACCTGTTCTTCTTTGTTTCCTCTGAAATTTAGATATGTTATACATAAAGATGTTATCTACAAGTTTCATGGAGAGATATAAGTCAAATAACCAGAGTATAGTCGTCATTTAGGTCCATGATATCTCGGGTGTCCTGTAATACACCTCCAGAATTACCGTCTTCAAGATCTAGTCGTTTTATGAGTTTATACTTGTTCATTTTGCTTCATATTTGAGTACGTTGTATTTTAAGATGTTCCCTACAAAGTTTATGAAGGAATCGAAGAGAGATTCTTAGCACAAACCAACATGCAACCACAAATCCAACAGGATGTCAATGAAATCGTTCCAGATCTGAGGTCTCCGTAGAATGAGATTTTAACCCCTCAAATCTCCATCATTTTCCACAAAATTTCAGTATGTTGTAGTTCAAGATGATAGATACAACTCTCATGAAGATATTGGAGCCAAAATCTGACTCTAAATATGCATGCAAGCTCACACAACATTCTGACTCATACTGTTCGAGCAAGAACAGCCATGCCATTCAAGAATAAACCAACCATACTTTGGTTTTTCTCACCTAAACACCCAAATATCCAACATGCAAGCAACATACACACATGCAAGAGCAGCTAGAGGACTCCCACTTGCCTCTAGACCGGACGGACAATGGCACATGGCGGCGAGCACGGCGGCACACGGCGGAGGGACGGCGGCTCCTCCTCGGTTCCTCCCTCTCTCGGCTGCCCCCCCCCTCTCTCTCTCTCTCTCTCTCTCTCAATCTCTCTCTCTCTCTCACTCTCTTGGCTGAATGAAGTAACCGGCCACCCTTCTCTCTCTCTTCCCTTTTATCCCCCTTAATCCTCATCATTGATAATCATTGCTTGCCTTCAAATTAGCCAATGCATGGCATCCTAGTCTAGGCCAATGCATGAAGACTTCTTGCCACTTGTCTTGATGGGCTTTTGGGCTTTTAGGCCGGCCACTCTTGGGCCTCCCTCTTGGTCGATGGCAGCCCACTTGTGGGCTTCAATGGGCCGGCCAACTTGGCCCATTAAAGATCCACTTTTGGGCTTAAGGCCCGATCAAATTTTACCCTCCTTTTTTTTTGAATTTCTTCTACAAATATATATATATATTAAATTTTAATTTTCAACATGGCCAAAGTCTTGTGACATTTTGTTTATTGAAATTTAATTTATAAAGTGCATGGCCAAGCATAGATTATTATCATTAATCTACCAAATTTAAATTCTCACAAACACATGCACAAATCATCTAATCTTAAAAGACTAATGGCTAGAGCATTAAATCATAGGAAATTTTATTACCTAATTAGAGACTTTAACACACCTTATGGCTTGATTTTGAATTTTGGGATGCCACACTGTCGATAGAGGAAAATTTCGAATTTATCATAAGTTGAGGAGGACCCTTGTCTCGACCAAATTTTTGGGTGTGAACCACCTAGGATTTGGCTAATGGATTGTTAAGCCTAGACCTAATTTGGGCTCTCCCAAGCCCATACCAATTCGCGACTTTATGTTCAAGTTCTTAACATGCAATTAATTTTTAACTAGGAGTCGCCACTAATCTATTTTTGGTGGGTCGATTAGAAATCCAAGTAAAGTAACGGGAGATTCACTTTACTCCTACGAACCAGAGATTTGGGTATGGGACTTGATTACATTAGATTTCTCTAACGCCTTTTCAGTACCATTTCTTTTATTTTGAAAAAAAAAAAAAGGTTTTGCTGACAGCTTGAATTGATTTCAAACTATTTTCCTAACATGTGAGGTTATCATGCTAGTGTGTAATCCATCAATTTAACACCAAAGTAAAGCAGTAAATAAATTGCAGAACTTACCTCATAGCAACAAAAGCGTCTACAATGTTAAATTAAAATCCACATCAACCCTAGATATGGTTTCTAATTAACAAGCAATTACTCAATTTTTGTTTTCTCTTCTTCAACGAGAATATAGTCCATATGCAATGCAATGCTTCTAATCTAATATGAAATGATATAGAATGGCAAATATGTCCTAAACTATATGAATGAGTAGAAAAAAAAACTAATGATTTCTTAATGAACATGCAATAATTAAACATGCATTCTAAATTAACCAGAATGACTTAATTCTAATGACGTGTGATGCAATGCGATGATGTACAAGATTATTTTAACTAAAATGACATGCGACAAACAATTTAATACGCGAGCTACATGTCACGTGACATTTATTAAATGACCTAATCTAATGATGGGCAATTTCTAATTAAATGAACCTAGCAACAATCACTAAATGACGTGCATTTTATGGACCTAATTCTATATGACGTGCACATGATTTTTTATTCTGAAAATGCAATCTATCCTACAAATTGCAACTAATTTATCCTAAGACAAATTTTATTTTTTATGAAATGCAAAACATAGCTATTTAGATTAAAATTCTATCCAGCTTATATTAAGGATCAGGTCAAACTAAATCCTAATTTAAACTAAGATATTGTCTTAACCTAGCAAGCTCTAACCTAATATGCAAAAATTAATCTAAACTTAAAATGAAACATGCAATTTATTCTAATATGCCATGACTTGCAAAGAAAAATCTAATTCTAATTTTTTTCTTTTATGAAATTCGAAATTAAGATTAAACATGCAATTAAAAAAAAAACATCTTAAATGAATGTGCTTTCTTTTTTGTTTTCTTTTCCATGATTCAAAATAAAATTCCTATTCTAAATATGCAAGATAATAAAAAACAAACCTAATCCTAATCCTACTTTTTTTGGATTTTCTTATTTAAAAATTCGAAATAAGATTACGATTTTAACCCTAAGACTAGAAATATTCTAAAACAAACTTAACCCTAATTTGAATTTTTTTGATTTTTTCCTCTTATGAAAATGAAATTGATCCAAACACCACGACATCAAATCAAGCAAGGTAATATTGATATCCAAAAATTGGCGAACCATATCTCGCGCATGAGATCGGGTAGACCAATTTTAACATTAAATCGCGAATCAAATCTCGGGTTTGAGATTGGATTGTCGATTTTTGTAAGAGATTGCGAGTCAGATTCCGGGAGCGAAAATCAGACTGTCAATCCCTAGCTTGAGAGACTTTTTCATGTCAGAATATCAATCATACATTTAAGGGACAATTCTACTAAAAAAACAAGCTATAAAGGAAAAATAATAAAAACTCAAGAAATAGATAAATGAATAAAAAAACTACCTAATTTTCCTTTGTCTTTTTTTTTTTTTCACACAAAGCTTGCCTGTGCAAGGCTGGTCACCGAAGAAATGGATCAGAGGTCCAGCAGGAGGAAACTTTGGCGAAGGGTGGTAGCAGGCACAGCTGGTCGTGGGTTAGGCCGGATAGGGATGGCACAGGTGAAGCTACTAGTGTTCGGGCACCGCAGAGGACAACAGTAGGCTTAGATCAAGGGTAGCAGCTCGTAACTCGGGTGGAGGGCTTGATTGGCAGATGTGGCAGTCGTGGCTAGTCGCAGTTCAGGCAGGAGCAATGACGTTGAGCTATAGCGGATCGGTAAGGGAAAACTCGCGGGGGCACGGTTACCGGCAGGGGTGTGGAACGGCAGTGCGAGATCTCGCAGGTTGCAGCGATGGAGCTTCGGGCGGAGGGCAACGGGAAGCACGGCAATAGGGGCGTCAGATTGTCGATCTATGCCGGGCGATCGTGGATGACCGGCGAAGTGGTAGCAACTAGTGCACAGTTGGGTCGCATTGAGGCACAGCTCCACTGTTGGGTTGAACGGTGAGGTGAGTGTAGCGCGGTTGAGGAAGAGCCGGCCGACCGGTTGTAGATGCTGGGCAGCGAACTTGGGAAGACAATGAACAGTAAGGGTCAAATCACTCCCCTTCTGTCTCTGTATTCTCTTTCTGCCTTTTCTTTTTACTTTTCACTTCTCTTTTTTCCTTCAACAAAGAAAACCGAATCCCCTCTTCCTTTGTCTCTCTCTTTTCACTTGACTTTTGTGTTTTCTTTCTCGATGAAGAGAAGCCCCCCTTAGGTCCTTGTACACTATTGCTTTTATAGGGGGTAGGAGATAGGTTTTTGATTTCCCCTTCAAATCTACATCCGTGATACTTTTTCACCAACTGATCATGTATTGATAAGAATTCAAGATTATGATAAATATTTTCTCGAAATCCAAATTTTCCAAAGATAAATAGCAATATTATTTCACACATGTGCCTTATCCAAAAGATTCATATCCTGAAAAAATTTCAAAATTTCTATTTTCCCACGAGATAATTTTCAATTAATAAAAAACATAGGCTTGGGCCAACTTGCTTGCTCCGTGGGCTTAATCCAACTAATTTGAACCCATCCGCATTGGTCCAATAAATAAAGTGCAAATTAAAAGAAAATGCACCTAAATTTATATACTATGTAATTAATATTTTTTTGGATAAAAATAAACCCTAATTTTTAATGCGATAAATGACTAAACAGGCCATCAAAATTTATGTGTCAACAACCCTCGATTTCCCTAATCTAATCGCAAAAGACAACACGTTTGTTAGACGGGGGTTGTCAAGGGTACTTGACAACTATCATGGATACGATAGTTGTGGAGCTGAAAAAAGGAAGACATTCCTAAGTTAGCATTTTGTACTCGTTACTGTCACTATGAGTTCGGAGTGATGCTATTCGGGTTGATGAATGCTCCAGTTGCCTTCATGGATTTGATGAACGGGGTATTCAAGGAAAATTTGGATTAGTTTGTGATCATGTTCATCAAGGATATTCTAATGTATTTGAGTAGTGCTGATGAGCACGAGAGTTGGGTTGATGATCTATGGATTGGATGCTAAGTTGAGCAAATGTGAGTTGGGTTGACTCATGTCGTGTTCTTAGATCATGTCATTTCAGGCGAAGGAATCTCTGTGGGCCCAAGTAAGAATGAAGCAATGATTAACTGGCCAAGACCCACGATAGTGACAGAAATCAGAAGTTTTCTGGATTTGGCAGGTTATTACAGTTGGTTTGGGGAAGGGTTCTCATCTTCAGCGTTGCCATTGATAGAACTTTTAAAGAAAGAAGAGAAATTTGTGTGAACAAACAAGTGCAAGACTTGTTTCCAAGAGTTTAAGGAAAAGCTAACTACTGCATTTGTACTGATGATTCCATCTAATCCTGAAGGATATGAAATCTATAGTGGTGCGTCGTTCAGAAGACTAGGTGGCATGCTAATGCAACATGGTAAGAGTGTTGCATATGCATTTCGCTAGTTGAGACCTCATGAATTGAACTACTTGACGAGTGACTTGGAACTCGCAGCATAAATTTCCCTTGCTGCTTCCTTTGTTCGGCCCAGTAGCAACGCACGAAGCCCAGCTTCACCTATTCCTCAGCCTAGCAATCTTCAAGAGTCCAGCAGCCTAAGTCTTTAGCCATCTCAACTCAAGTAAGCCCAGAAGCTCCATGAAGGTTAGTCAAGCAGCCCACAAATTGAAGCGCACAAAATTGCAGCTCCAATTTGATCTCGCGGGCCCAGTGAATTACGTCCATTCAGCCCACGATTTGAAGCCCGACTGAGGTTAGCCTAGAAATTCAGCAAGCCCAAGCCTAAGTCTAAGCCTAGAAATTTCTGTGGGCTTGCAAGGCTTTTGGGCCCGACTCGAGTGTTTGCCGACTCTGTCGAAAACTCGAATTTCGGCCGTCATCGCGTCGTCGTCGAGGTGTTCCAGTCTTCGCTTTGCACAAGTGAGTAATCTCACTAATCCTTTCTTAGTAGATTAATTATGCTTAATGATTGATTAATGTTAATTAAGTAGGATTAGATGGTTAGATTAGAGTAGATTAGTGATTATTAATTAATTGTGATACATATTAGACATTTTGATTGTGCAATTAGCACGTGGATATAGTCTACTATTTATTGAATGTATCTCGGGATTTTTCCCGACCCTTATTGGGCTTCAATTAGGCAATCTGAGCCTAAATTATATTTTTACTAATTAATTATTAATTTTCAAAATGAATGAATGAATTATTTATTTTTCCGAAAATTCAACCTGGATGGTTAGTGATTGGAATTTCATGCTGATCGTCGTGATGCAGCCCGTTTATTTATTTAAGCTCTATGTTATGTGGAATTTAATTAATTGTGCAATTTGAAGAATTATTCATAAATTTATTGGAATTGAATGGAAATTGAGTGATTGACTAGTAAATGGCTAAGTATATTCATTTTAATGCTAATAATGTGTTGATGGCTAAAGTAGAGAGAATTGCAAGAATGAAATGAGAATTTTCTTGGCTAAGACTAGTTAGGTATGATGGGCGTGGTTCGGTGATTAAGGATATCACTAGCGAAATGTCGCCTTAAAGAACACACATAGATTATCTATGACTTGTGGCAAGCATGGTTCAGTAATGGAGAATATCACTGGCGAAAACGATGTCTTAAAGAACGTATGTAGACTGTCGGTGATCGGGAATATCACTAGTGAAAACGGCGCCTTAAAGAACGCACGTAGACTGTTTGTTAGCCACGTCACTTTGCGAAAACGATGCTCGAGAGACTTATATGTCTCTGTGACTCGATATACTAGTGAAAGTCATGTCACCTTGGCGAAAACGACGCCCGAGAGCATTAATGGAGCTTTGTGACTGAGTGTACAATTGGATGTTATATAGTGGGATGTAAATGACCTAGAAGAGGTCGGACTGACATGTAATCGATTAGGTGGATTGATCAATGGTTTGATCTAATGTCGTGATTCGATCAATTGCTTGATGCAAGATATGAGGCATATGTGTATAACCTTGAATTGCAGGTTGGGACTAATGGCAAGGTATGTCTTCTGACTCGTGCTGTGCTTAGGTATCCATGTGGTGTATTGATTTCCTAATAGAGTCTTAGTGGGGTAGAACTTGCTAAGACATAGTTTCAATGGTTATTGTATAACCATTTCAGGCCTGTAGATGAGCCTGAGGAGGAGGAACCAGAAGAGAACGATGGGCTAGAAAAAGATGAAGAGCTTGAGGGAAACAAGCTTAGTGAAGAAGTGTCAGAAGAGGATCAGGATGATCCTGGGCGCGACCCGGATAAGGATTGAGATCCCATCCTCTTTTGTGAACCCTGTATATATGTGGATAGAGTGGGACTAAAAAGTCATGAATAGTTTTGTGAAGTACTTTAAGTTATGCTCTGTATAAAAGTATGGTTGTGGATTTCAATATGAAAAATATGACATTGCTTTCCTATCCCATTGTTTTTATTGTCTAGGGATTATAATTGCTTCCGCATGTGCTATTAAAAATGAAAAAGGGTCGGCTATACATAGTCCTAGGATATCGCATTCTAAAATCGACTAAGTAGAAGGATGTGTGTGTGCCCGAGGATTGTGGCGTGATAGGGGGCACGACAGCGAGCGGCGGGCCTAGTGGCGATGGGAAGGGCGTGCGATGGCTAGGGGAGGGGCTACTCGGCTTTCTCTGCAACTCTTGAGCTTCAAAGCTCTTTGAAAATGGAGAAAGTTGGTTGGAGGAAGGAGAAAAAGGACAGCACAAGCTTGGAGGGGGCTACTTTGCTTCTATCTCACCCTTTTGTCCCCTTGGTAAGACCCCACTAGATGGCCTAGCTTCCTCAGCACATTTTGCAGCCACTAAGTTTCCTTAGGAAGGCAAGGAAGTGGTCCTAAGGTTGAGGACTATGGGGGCTACGAATTTTGAAGCATTTTCCCCTCAATCCACTTCAAATTCCTCTTGAATTAATTCAATTCGGCCCCCATAAATCCAATTAAGATGCCCTTGACCAAATTGAAAATTTTCTTTGCTAATAGAACCAACTTGCATCCCAAACACGAGATAAAAAACAAT
>CM024650.1:5000-15000 GCA_014182695.1 Eucalyptus albens | reverse complement strand
GTTTAGGGTTTAGGGTTTAGGGTTTAGGGTTTAGGGTTTAGGGTTTTTAGGGTTTAGGGTTTAGGGTTTAGGGTTTAGGGTTTAGGGTTTAGGGTTTAGGGTTTAGGGTTTAGGGTTTAGGGTTTAGGGTTTAGGGTTTAGGGTTTAGGGTTTAGGGTTTAGGGTTTAGGGTTTAGGGTTTAGGGTTTAGGGTTTAGGGTTTAGGGTTTAGGGTTTAGGGTTTAGGGTTTAGGGTTTAGGGTTTAGGGTTTAGGGTTTAGGGTTTAGGGTTTAGGGTTTAGGGTTTAGGGTTTAGGGTTTAGGGTTTAGGGTTTAGGGTTTAGGGTTTAGGGTTTAGGGTTTAGGGTTTAGGGTTTAGGGTTTAGGGTTTAGGGTTTAGGGTTTAGGGTTTAGGGTTTAGGGTTTAGGGTTTAGGGTTTAGGGTTTAGGGTTTAGGGTTTAGGGTTTAGGGTTTAGGGTTTAGGGTTTAGGGTTTAGGGTTTAGGGTTTAGGGTTTAGGGTTTAGGGTTTAGGGTTTAGGGTTTAGGGTTTAGGGTTTAGGGTTTAGGGTTTAGGGTTTAGGGTTTAGGGTTTAGGGTTTAGGGTTTAGGGTTTAGGGTTTAGGGTTTAGGGTTTAGGGTTTAGGGTTTAGGGTTTAGGGTTTAGGGTTTAGGGTTTAGGGTTTAGGGTTTAGGGTTTAGGGTTTAGGGTTTAGGGTTTAGGGTTTAGGGTTTAGGGTTTAGGGTTTAGGGTTTAGGGTTTAGGGTTTAGGGTTTAGGGTTTAGGGTTTAGGGTTTAGGGTTTAGGGTTTAGGGTTTAGGGTTTAGGGTTTAGGGTTTAGGGTTTAGGGTTTAGGGTTTAGGGTTTAGGGTTTAGGGTTTAGGGTTTAGGGTTTAGGGTTTAGGGTTTAGGGTTTAGGGTTTAGGGTTTAGGGTTTAGGGTTTAGGGTTTAGGGTTTAGGGTTTAGGGTTTAGGGTTTAGGGTTTAGGGTTTAGGGTTTAGGGTTTAGGGTTTAGGGTTTAGGGTTTAGGGTTTAGGGTTTAGGGTTTAGGGTTTAGGGTTTAGGGTTTAGGGTTTAGGGTTTAGGGTTTAGGGTTTAGGGTTTAGGGTTTAGGGTTTAGGGTTTAGGGTTTAGGGTTTAGGGTTTAGGGTTTAGGGTTTAGGGTTTAGGGTTTAGGGTTTAGGGTTTAGGGTTTAGGGTTTAGGGTTTAGGGTTTAGGGTTTAGGGTTTAGGGTTTAGGGTTTAGGGTTTAGGGTTTAGGGTTTAGGGTTTAGGGTTTAGGGTTTAGGGTTTAGGGTTTAGGGTTTAGGGTTTAGGGTTTAGGGTTTAGGGTTTAGGGTTTAGGGTTTAGGGTTTAGGGTTTAGGGTTTAGGGTTTAGGGTTTAGGGTTTAGGGTTTAGGGTTTAGGGTTTAGGGTTTAGGGTTTAGGGTTTAGGGTTTAGGGTTTAGGGTTTAGGGTTTAGGGTTTAGGGTTTAGGGTTTAGGGTTTAGGGTTTAGGGTTTAGGGTTTAGGGTTTAGGGTTTAGGGTTTAGGGTTTAGGGTTTAGGGTTTAGGGTTTAGGGTTTAGGGTTTAGGGTTTAGGGTTTAGGGTTTAGGGTTTAGGGTTTAGGGTTTAGGGTTTAGGGTTTAGGGTTTAGGGTTTAGGGTTTAGGGTTTAGGGTTTAGGGTTTAGGGTTTAGGGTTTAGGGTTTAGGGTTTAGGGTTTAGGGTTTAGGGTTTAGGGTTTAGGGTTTAGGGTTTAGGGTTTAGGGTTTAGGGTTTAGGGTTTAGGGTTTAGGGTTTAGGGTTTAGGGTTTAGGGTTTAGGGTTTAGGGTTTAGGGGGGTTTAGGGTTTAGGGTTTAGGGTTTAGGGTTTAGGGTTTAGGGTTTAGGGTTTAGGGTTTAGGGTTTAGGGTTTAGGGTTTAGGGTTTAGGGTTTAGGGTTTAGGGTTTAGGGTTTAGGGTTTAGGGTTTAGGGTTTAGGGTTTAGGGTTTAGGGTTTAGGGTTTAGGGTTTAGGGTTTAGGGTTTAGGGTTTAGGGTTTAGGGTTTAGGGTTTAGGGTTTAGGGTTTAGGGTTTAGGGTTTAGGGTTTAGGGTTTAGGGTTTAGGGTTTAGGGTTTAGGGTTTAGGGTTTAGGGTTTAGGGTTTAGGGTTTAGGGTTTAGGGTTTAGGGTTTAGGGTTTAGGGTTTAGGGTTTAGGGTTTAGGGTTTAGGGTTTAGGGTTTAGGGTTTAGGGTTTAGGGTTTAGGGTTTAGGGTTTAGGGTTTAGGGTTTAGGGTTTAGGGTTTAGGGTTTAGGGTTTAGGGTTTAGGGTTTAGGGTTTAGGGTTTAGGGTTTAGGGTTTAGGGTTTAGGGTTTAGGGTTTAGGGTTTAGGGTTTAGGGTTTAGGGTTTAGGGTTTAGGGTTTAGGGTTTAGGGTTTAGGGTTTAGGGTTTAGGGTTTAGGGTTTAGGGTTTAGGGTTTAGGGTTTAGGGTTTAGGGTTTAGGGTTTAGGGTTTAGGGTTTAGGGTTTAGGGTTTAGGGTTTAGGGTTTAGGGTTTAGGGTTTAGGGTTTAGGGTTTAGGGTTTAGGGTTTAGGGTTTAGGGTTTAGGGTTTAGGGTTTAGGGTTTAGGGTTTAGGGTTTAGGGTTTAGGGTTTAGGGTTTAGGGTTTAGGGTTTAGGGTTTAGGGTTTAGGGTTTAGGGTTTAGGGTTTAGGGTTTAGGGTTTAGGGTTTAGGGTTTAGGGTTTAGGGTTTAGGGTTTAGGGTTTAGGGTTTAGGGTTTAGGGTTTAGGGTTTAGGGTTTAGGGTTTAGGGTTTAGGGTTTAGGGTTTAGGGTTTAGGGTTTAGGGTTTAGGGTTTAGGGTTTAGGGTTTAGGGTTTAGGGTTTAGGGTTTAGGGTTTAGGGTTTAGGGTTTAGGGTTTAGGGTTTAGGGTTTAGGGTTTAGGGTTTAGGGTTTAGGGTTTAGGGTTTAGGGTTTAGGGTTTAGGGTTTAGGGTTTAGGGTTTAGGGTTTAGGGTTTAGGGTTTAGGGTTTAGGGTTTAGGGTTTAGGGTTTAGGGTTTAGGGTTTAGGGTTTAGGGTTTAGGGTTTAGGGTTTAGGGTTTAGGGTTTAGGGTTTAGGGTTTAGGGTTTAGGGTTTAGGGTTTAGGGTTTAGGGTTTAGGGTTTAGGGTTTAGGGTTTAGGGTTTAGGGTTTAGGGTTTAGGGTTTAGGGTTTAGGGTTTAGGGTTTAGGGTTTAGGGTTTAGGGTTTAGGGTTTAGGGTTTAGGGTTTAGGGTTTAGGGTTTAGGGTTTAGGGTTTAGGGTTTAGGGTTTAGGGTTTAGGGTTTAGGGTTTAGGGTTTAGGGTTTAGGGTTTAGGGTTTAGGGTTTAGGGTTTAGGGTTTAGGGTTTAGGGTTTAGGGTTTAGGGTTTAGGGTTTAGGGTTTAGGGTTTAGGGTTTAGGGTTTAGGGTTTAGGGTTTAGGGTTTAGGGTTTAGGGTTTAGGGTTTAGGGTTTAGGGTTTAGGGTTTAGGGTTTAGGGTTTAGGGTTTAGGGTTTAGGGTTTAGGGTTTAGGGTTTAGGGTTTAGGGTTTAGGGTTTAGGGTTTAGGGTTTAGGGTTTAGGGTTTAGGGTTTAGGGTTTAGGGTTTAGGGTTTAGGGTTTAGGGTTTAGGGTTTAGGGTTTAGGGTTTAGGGTTTAGGGTTTAGGGTTTAGGGTTTAGGGTTTAGGGTTTAGGGTTTAGGGTTTAGGGTTTAGGGTTTAGGGTTTAGGGTTTAGGGTTTAGGGTTTAGGGTTTAGGGTTTAGGGTTTAGGGTTTAGGGTTTAGGGTTTAGGGTTTAGGGTTTAGGGTTTAGGGTTTAGGGTTTAGGGTTTAGGGTTTAGGGTTTAGGGTTTAGGGTTTAGGGTTTAGGGTTTAGGGTTTAGGGTTTAGGGTTTAGGGTTTAGGGTTTAGGGTTTAGGGTTTAGGGTTTAGGGTTTAGGGTTTAGGGTTTAGGGTTTAGGGTTTAGGGTTTAGGGTTTAGGGTTTAGGGTTTAGGGTTTAGGGTTTAGGGTTTAGGGTTTAGGGTTTAGGGTTTAGGGTTTAGGGTTTAGGGTTTAGGGTTTAGGGTTTAGGGTTTAGGGTTTAGGGTTTAGGGTTTAGGGTTTAGGGTTTAGGGTTTAGGGTTTAGGGTTTAGGGTTTAGGGTTTAGGGTTTAGGGTTTAGGGTTTAGGGTTTAGGGTTTAGGGTTTAGGGTTTAGGGTTTAGGGTTTAGGGTTTAGGGTTTAGGGTTTAGGGTTTAGGGTTTAGGGTTTAGGGTTTAGGGTTTAGGGTTTAGGGTTTAGGGTTTAGGGTTTAGGGTTTAGGGTTTAGGGTTTAGGGTTTAGGGTTTAGGGTTTAGGGTTTAGGGTTTAGGGTTTAGGGTTTAGGGTTTAGGGTTTAGGGTTTAGGGTTTAGGGTTTAGGGTTTTTAGGGTTTAGGGTTTAGGGTTTAGGGTTTAGGGTTTAGGGTTTAGGGTTTAGGGTTTAGGGTTTAGGGTTTAGGGTTTAGGGTTTAGGGTTTAGGGTTTAGGGTTTAGGGTTTAGGGTTTAGGGTTTAGGGTTTAGGGTTTAGGGTTTAGGGTTTTAGGGTTTAGGGTTTAGGGTTTAGGGTTTAGGGTTTTTAGGGTTTAGGGTTTAGGGTTTTAGGGTTTAGGGTTTAGGGTTTAGGGTTTAGGGTTTAGGGTTTTAGGGTTTAGGGTTTAGGGTTTAGGGTTTAGGGTTTAGGGTTTAGGGTTTTAGGGTTTAGGGTTTAGGGTTTAGGGTTTAGGGTTTAGGGTTTAGGGTTTAGGGTTTAGGGTTTAGGGTTTAGGGTTTAGGGTTTAGGGTTTAGAGGTTTGGGTTTTAGGGTTTTTGGGTTTAGGGTTTTTAGGGTTTAGGGTTTAGGGTTTAGGGTTTAGGGTTTAGGGTTTAGGGTTTAGGGTTTAGGGTTTAGGGTTTAGGGTTTAGGGTTTAGGGTTTAGGGTTTAGGGTTTAGGGTTTAGGGTTTAGGGTTTAGGGTTTAGGGTTTAGGGTTTAGGGTTTAGGGTTTAGGGTTTAGGGTTTAGGGTTTAGGGTTTAGGGTTTAGGGTTTAGGGTTTAGGGTTTAGGGTTTAGGGTTTAGGGTTTAGGGTTTAGGGTTTAGGGTTTAGGGTTTAGGGTTTAGGGTTTAGGGTTTAGGGTTTAGGGTTTAGGGTTTAGGGTTTAGGGTTTAGGGTTTAGGGTTTAGGGTTTAGGGTTTAGGGTTTAGGGTTTAGGGTTTAGGGTTTAGGGTTTAGGGTTTAGGGTTTAGGGTTTAGGGTTTAGGGTTTAGGGTTTAGGGTTTAGGGTTTAGGGTTTAGGGTTTAGGGTTTAGGGTTTAGGGTTTAGGGTTTAGGGTTTAGGGTTTAGGGTTTAGGGTTTAGGGTTTAGGGTTTAGGGTTTAGGGTTTAGGGTTTAGGGTTTAGGGTTTAGGGTTTAGGGTTTAGGGTTTAGGGTTTAGGGTTTAGGGTTTAGGGTTTAGGGTTTAGGGTTTAGGGTTTAGGGTTTAGGGTTTAGGGTTTAGGGTTTAGGGTTTAGGGTTTAGGGTTTAGGGTTTAGGGTTTAGGGTTTAGGGTTTAGGGTTTAGGGTTTAGGGTTTAGGGTTTAGGGTTTAGGGTTTAGGGTTTAGGGTTTAGGGTTTAGGGTTTAGGGTTTAGGGTTTAGGGTTTAGGGTTTAGGGTTTAGGGTTTAGGGTTTAGGGTTTAGGGTTTAGGGTTTAGGGTTTAGGGTTTAGGGTTTAGGGTTTAGGGTTTAGGGTTTAGGGTTTAGGGTTTAGGGTTTAGGGTTTAGGGTTTAGGGTTTAGGGTTTAGGGTTTAGGGTTTAGGGTTTAGGGTTTAGGGTTTAGGGTTTAGGGTTTAGGGTTTAGGGTTTAGGGTTTAGGGTTTAGGGTTTAGGGTTTAGGGTTTAGGGTTTAGGGTTTAGGGTTTAGGGTTTAGGGTTTAGGGTTTAGGGTTTAGGGTTTAGGGTTTAGGGTTTAGGGTTTAGGGTTTAGGGTTTAGGGTTTAGGGTTTAGGGTTTAGGGTTTAGGGTTTAGGGTTTAGGGTTTAGGGTTTAGGGTTTAGGGTTTAGGGTTTAGGGTTTAGGGTTTAGGGTTTAGGGTTTAGGGTTTAGGGTTTAGGGTTTAGGGTTTAGGGTTTAGGGTTTAGGGTTTAGGGTTTAGGGTTTAGGGTTTAGGGTTTAGGGTTTAGGGTTTAGGGTTTAGGGTTTAGGGTTTAGGGTTTAGGGTTTAGGGTTTAGGGTTTAGGGTTTAGGGTTTAGGGTTTAGGGTTTAGGGTTTAGGGTTTAGGGTTTAGGGTTTAGGGTTTAGGGTTTAGGGTTTAGGGTTTAGGGTTTAGGGTTTAGGGTTTAGGGTTTAGGGTTTAGGGTTTAGGGTTTAGGGTTTAGGGTTTAGGGTTTAGGGTTTAGGGTTTAGGGTTTAGGGTTTAGGGTTTAGGGTTTAGGGTTTAGGGTTTAGGGTTTAGGGTTTAGGGTTTAGGGTTTAGGGTTTAGGGTTTAGGGTTTAGGGTTTAGGGTTTAGGGTTTAGGGTTTAGGGTTTAGGGTTTAGGGTTTAGGGTTTAGGGTTTAGGGTTTAGGGTTTAGGGTTTAGGGTTTAGGGTTTAGGGTTTAGGGTTTAGGGTTTAGGGTTTAGGGTTTAGGGTTTAGGGTTTAGGGTTTAGGGTTTAGGGTTTAGGGTTTAGGGTTTAGGGTTTAGGGTTTAGGGTTTAGGGTTTAGGGTTTAGGGTTTAGGGTTTAGGGTTTAGGGTTTAGGGTTTTAGGGTTTAGGGTTTAGGGTTTAGGGTTTAGGGTTTAGGGTTTAGGGTTTAGGGTTTAGGGTTTAGGGTTTAGGGTTTAGGGTTTAGGGTTTAGGGTTTAGGGTTTAGGGTTTAGGGTTTAGGGTTTAGGGTTTAGGGTTTAGGGTTTAGGGTTTAGGGTTTAGGGTTTAGGGTTTAGGGTTTAGGGTTTAGGGTTTAGGGTTTAGGGTTTAGGGTTTAGGGTTTAGGGTTTAGGGTTTAGGGTTTAGGGTTTAGGGTTTAGGGTTTAGGGTTTAGGGTTTAGGGTTTAGGGTTTAGGGTTTAGGGTTTAGGGTTTAGGGTTTAGGGTTTAGGGTTTAGGGTTTAGGGTTTAGGGTTTAGGGTTTAGGGTTTAGGGTTTAGGGTTTAGGGTTTAGGGTTTAGGGTTTAGGGTTTAGGGTTTAGGGTTTAGGGTTTAGGGTTTAGGGTTTAGGGTTTAGGGTTTAGGGTTTAGGGTTTAGGGTTTAGGGTTTAGGGTTTAGGGTTTAGGGTTTAGGGTTTAGGGTTTAGGGTTTAGGGTTTAGGGTTTAGGGTTTAGGGTTTAGGGTTTAGGGTTTAGGGTTTAGGGTTTAGGGTTTAGGGTTTAGGGTTTAGGGTTTAGGGTTTAGGGTTTAGGGTTTAGGGTTTAGGGTTTAGGGTTTAGGGTTTAGGGTTTAGGGTTTAGGGTTTAGGGTTTAGGGTTTAGGGTTTAGGGTTTAGGGTTTAGGGTTTAGGGTTTAGGGTTTAGGGTTTAGGGTTTAGGGTTTAGGGTTTAGGGTTTAGGGTTTAGGGTTTAGGGTTTAGGGTTTAGGGTTTAGGGTTTAGGGTTTAGGGTTTAGGGTTTAGGGTTTAGGGTTTAGGGTTTAGGGTTTAGGGTTTAGGGTTTAGGGTTTAGGGTTTAGGGTTTAGGGTTTAGGGTTTAGGGTTTAGGGTTTAGGGTTTAGGGTTTAGGGTTTAGGGTTTAGGGTTTAGGGTTTAGGGTTTAGGGTTTAGGGTTTAGGGTTTAGGGTTTAGGGTTTAGGGTTTAGGGTTTAGGGTTTAGGGTTTAGGGTTTAGGGTTTAGGGTTTAGGGTTTAGGGTTTAGGGTTTAGGGTTTAGGGTTTAGGGTTTAGGGTTTAGGGTTTAGGGTTTAGGGTTTAGGGTTTAGGGTTTAGGGTTTAGGGTTTAGGGTTTAGGGTTTAGGGTTTAGGGTTTAGGGTTTAGGGTTTAGGGTTTAGGGTTTAGGGTTTAGGGTTTAGGGTTTAGGGTTTAGGGTTTAGGGTTTAGGGTTTAGGGTTTAGGGTTTAGGGTTTAGGGTTTAGGGTTTAGGGTTTAGGGTTTAGGGTTTAGGGTTTAGGGTTTAGGGTTTAGGGTTTAGGGTTTAGGGTTTAGGGTTTAGGGTTTAGGGTTTAGGGTTTAGGGTTTAGGGTTTAGGGTTTAGGGTTTAGGGTTTAGGGTTTAGGGTTTAGGGTTTAGGGTTTAGGGTTTAGGGTTTAGGGTTTAGGGTTTAGGGTTTAGGGTTTAGGGTTTAGGGTTTAGGGTTTAGGGTTTAGGGTTTAGGGTTTAGGGTTTAGGGTTTAGGGTTTAGGGTTTAGGGTTTAGGGTTTAGGGTTTAGGGTTTAGGGTTTAGGGTTTAGGGTTTAGGGTTTAGGGTTTAGGGTTTAGGGTTTAGGGTTTAGGGTTTAGGGTTTAGGGTTTAGGGTTTAGGGTTTAGGGTTTAGGGTTTAGGGTTTAGGGTTTAGGGTTTAGGGTTTAGGGTTTAGGGTTTAGGGTTTAGGGTTTAGGGTTTAGGGTTTAGGGTTTAGGGTTTAGGGTTTAGGGTTTAGGGTTTAGGGTTTAGGGTTTAGGGTTTAGGGTTTAGGGTTTAGGGTTTAGGGTTTAGGGTTTAGGGTTTAGGGTTTAGGGTTTAGGGTTTAGGGTTTAGGGTTTAGGGTTTAGGGTTTAGGGTTTAGGGTTTAGGGTTTAGGGTTTAGGGTTTAGGGTTTAGGGTTTAGGGTTTAGGGTTTAGGGTTTAGGGTTTAGGGTTTAGGGTTTAGGGTTTAGGGTTTAGGGTTTAGGGTTTAGGGTTTAGGGTTTAGGGTTTAGGGTTTAGGGTTTAGGGTTTAGGGTTTAGGGTTTAGGGTTTAGGGTTTAGGGTTTAGGGTTTAGGGTTTAGGGTTTAGGGTTTAGGGTTTAGGGTTTAGGGTTTAGGGTTTAGGGTTTAGGGTTTAGGGTTTAGGGTTTAGGGTTTAGGGTTTAGGGTTTAGGGTTTAGGGTTTAGGGTTTAGGGTTTAGGGTTTAGGGTTTAGGGTTTAGGGTTTAGGGTTTAGGGTTTAGGGTTTAGGGTTTAGGGTTTAGGGTTTAGGGTTTAGGGTTTAGGGTTTAGGGTTTAGGGTTTAGGGTTTAGGGTTTAGGGTTTAGGGTTTAGGGTTTAGGGTTTAGGGTTTAGGGTTTAGGGTTTAGGGTTTAGGGTTTAGGGTTTAGGGTTTAGGGTTTAGGGTTTAGGGTTTAGGGTTTAGGGTTTAGGGTTTAGGGTTTAGGGTTTAGGGTTTAGGGTTTAGGGTTTAGGGTTTAGGGTTTAGGGTTTAGGGTTTAGGGTTTAGGGTTTAGGGTTTAGGGTTTAGGGTTTAGGGTTTAGGGTTTAGGGTTTAGGGTTTAGGGTTTAGGGTTTAGGGTTTAGGGTTTAGGGTTTAGGGTTTAGGGTTTAGGGTTTAGGGTTTAGGGTTTAGGGTTTAGGGTTTAGGGTTTAGGGTTTAGGGTTTAGGGTTTAGGGTTTAGGGTTTAGGGTTTAGGGTTTAGGGTTTAGGGTTTAGGGTTTAGGGTTTAGGGTTTAGGGTTTAGGGTTTAGGGTTTAGGGTTTAGGGTTTAGGGTTTAGGGTTTAGGGTTTAGGGTTTAGGGTTTAGGGTTTAGGGTTTAGGGTTTAGGGTTTAGGGTTTAGGGTTTAGGGTTTAGGGTTTAGGGTTTAGGGTTTAGGGTTTAGGGTTTAGGGTTTAGGGTTTAGGGTTTAGGGTTTAGGGTTTAGGGTTTAGGGTTTAGGGTTTAGGGTTTAGGGTTTAGGGTTTAGGGTTTAGGGTTTAGGGTTTAGGGTTTAGGGTTTAGGGTTTAGGGTTTAGGGTTTAGGGTTTAGGGTTTAGGGTTTAGGGTTTAGGGTTTAGGGTTTAGGGTTTAGGGTTTAGGGTTTAGGGTTTAGGGTTTAGGGTTTAGGGTTTAGGGTTTAGGGTTTAGGGTTTAGGGTTTAGGGTTTAGGGTTTAGGGTTTAGGGTTTAGGGTTTAGGGTTTAGGGTTTAGGGTTTAGGGTTTAGGGTTTAGGGTTTAGGGTTTAGGGTTTAGGGTTTAGGGTTTAGGGTTTAGG